>JAWQFJ010001586.1:162500-175000 GCA_034096865.1 Theodoxus fluviatilis
GGAGTGATTATCGCTAGATCGTGGCAAAAGGATTGCATTAAAGCACACAAAAAGTTTAATTAGATCAAAATCTAATCGAAAATACTCATAATAGACTATTATAACGTATAGTTTCTGCACAAAACCCACAGAAGATATGTAAACAAACCACACCGTACGTACCGCGCAGACGAACACGATCGAACCATAGCCACTACGCCAGCAGACGATCGAACTAGTGTGATATAATGTTTCATGTAAAGCTCGAATGAGTGGCAGCAGATACCTGTTTAGTTCTGGCTTGAATTGACAATTTTGTTTCCCTGATCTGGCGAAGACCGAAAATTCAGGATCATCGAGTCGATGGATCAACTTACCCGCAGGCCGCACTCAGCGTAACCATTGGGTCGATGATGACAATAAAATGGCATTAAATCACAAAACAAAGTTTCATGACAACTAAAATCACCGATTATATTAATAACTGACCATTTTTACACTTACAGGCATACAGCTAGTGCTGATACGTTTTTCTTTTTTATTGTGACCTTTCTAAGGTACCGGTACTCGTTAGTTTGGATTTGCGAAGGATTCCATGATTGTAAACAAACTATGCCAAATTTGCCAACAACATGAAACTCGTTTTCGTTCCTCAAGCAAGCTGAATACGACGTTTATCAGATGTAAAAATAATTGCAGTCACTTATCTGATATGAAATGATCCGAGCAGACTCTAAATTTTCGAGTGTTTATCTCGAAGGTCAGATCTCTTCTGTAGATCTTCTTTATCCATTCTCTTCGTCTGGCTTCGGTAACCCCTCGCATAATCGGACCTTGATTGCTTTTAACTGATGGTATACGGTAGTAGGAGCGTTTGACTCCTCTTTCTTTGTCTTTTTTTATTGTTGAAGCAATCTTTAATGCAGCAAGAAGTCGGCATAGTTGCACGTCTCCGTAGCACAGCTTAGCAGACAGCGCTTTCTATCCTACCATCATGGCTGAAAGCGCGTGGCTTCTCCGGAAGTGACGACAACGCGTCCCCGGCCATTGCTCACTCGAGGAGTTTATCCATTACTCGGTCGAAATCGTTATCGAGGTATCGAAGTACATTTAACATGCATTGAATGAATTACCGAATATTAGTTCACAGTCGGCTTCGTCGATTGAGGCCAATGATGTAATAAGAACATGTTCTAGATCAACAATGTCACATTGTCAGTGCACATTCCATCTTCGTTGCACTGGTTCGAGTCGTGGCGAACTCCATGACTTTCACCTCTCAAGTCGATAACTTCCTTTGCTGCAGCCGATAATCAGGCAATGAAATGTCATTGCAACGGATCCAAAAGGAGGGTCACACCAAAACAAAGCGTTTAACTTGCAGTGTTCATGATTATATTGTCGCCTGCGATCATTGGATGATGGCATTGTTTACATGTAGATTAGTAACAGCCAATGACAATCGAGAACTACGATCACGTGGTAATGCTATACCATCATGTAACATTGGAATTATCAAGTGGTCTATTATTATGACAAAAGACACACGTGGTCTTTGTTCGCAGAGGGAAATTTGCAAGAAGACGATTAATGTCGAATAATCCGAGAAACATGATACAAGGTATCCAGATAGGAAGGACGATTTATGAGAGGCAGCTGAGCCGTCGACAATGTACGATTTTTGAAGCATTGTACGACTGGTTTTCACGATCTCACGATTTTTTATGACCCCCAAAAATCTCACGATTTTGCGCTTATTTTCAGCATTATTTCGGTCATAAAACGCTAGCTCGGCGTGAGCCTTTGTCCGATGCGTCGCGCGCTGCTATTGGCCTAAGCCTTTGAAATTGTCCAACCAGCGATTAGCTTTAATTCCGCTCCTTTACCGCCATTTCCGGTTTAATCTCATGGTTGGAAAGCATGGAGAAGCGAGGAGAAAAGCGTCTGCACGAAACTGATGATGAAGAAGAAAATCAGAGTCGGAATGAGAAACAGAAACTGAAAAAACTGAAAATTGTGTACCAGCAAAGATACCAGCAGCATTTACGAGAAGGAATTTTCTGTGTGCGCTTCCAAAAAAGGATCGCACTTCGCTTTTTGCAAAGCATGTGTGACGGACATAAATATCGCTCATGGAGGTGCCTCTGACATTAAGAAACACATGAAGTCGGAGAAGCACAAGGCCAACACGAATTCTGATTCGTGGGCTCATGGACGTTTCGCCCCATTTGCAAGTTCGCCCCAACCACTTCGCCCCACATTCTTGCCGGTTCGCCCCACTATCCAAACCTCTTCGCCCCACTATCTAAACCGCTTCGCCCCACAATCCAAACTCGAGTAAATGCCGGAAAACACCTACAAAAACCATGAGGTCGTTTCGGTATCGCAGCACAGTTGATTTTTGTGTATCGATTGGCCTTGACCCGCGATCGAGTTAAGCTAAAATTAGCTTGTTGTGTTACGCAACGTTAGTCGATTTCCGCCTCGAGCTTCGGAGATTGCGCTGTTGCTTTCGCGAAAAATTGTGGAAGTTATAGCGATTTGAAGTTGAAAACTAACCCTAACCCTAATGCTAACCCTAACCCTAACCCTAACCGGCATTTACTCGAGTTTGGATTGTGGGGCGAAGCGGTTTAGATAGTGGGGCGAAGAGGTTTGGATAGTGGGGCGAACCGGCAAGAATGTGGGGCGAAGTGGTTGGGGCGAACTTGCAAATGGGGCGAAACGTCCAGCACCCGACAGGGGGGCCATACCAAAAATGTTCCCTGATTCGCAAATTGCAGCAAGTAAGTACTTCTATTTGTCATTTTTGTATTTAAAAAAATTTCACTGCAGAAAGGATGACAGAAAATAGGTGTTATTGCTTTGTGATATTAATTTGCGCATTAAATGACGTCACGTCGTCTGCTACAAGTTCAAGTGTCCATTGATAGATCTAGTGATTTTCGGGATATTTTTTTAACTGAAGTTCAACTCAACAGTCAATTATTATACAATTTACATTTTTTGCTCTTTTCAGCAGTATAAAGTACAATACAGTTAGATTTAGAACATGTTCTTTTCTAACATAGCTACATTGCAGTGGAAGAAATATGGAAAAAGTTGTGATATTTATTTGAAATAATGATAATGGTATAAAAATGAATTAATTTAGATGTTAGACTTTAGTGATAACATAAAAGTAGAGTAGACAATATGACTTAATTATGACTGAGTTTGATTTAGATAAGGAATAATAATAAGGGTACATGCAGTGACACATCTCCACCTGATTTAGAATTTATGCAGTGACACAAATTCTTCCCCCCCCCCCCCTTTTTTTTAAAGAATATATCTTTTCTTTAAAATATAGGTGCACAACCTCATTGTTTTTTTTTTGTGTTTTTTTTCTTTCTCTTTTAATGGATTTCCACATGATTTACAAAGAAGAAGTGAAAGAAAATAATTTCCTCCATTTTTCATAGCCACCCCATACCCCACTGGCCCCAACTGAATTTATCCAGGGTCTTGTCTTGATTTAGAGAGGCAGCTTTCTAGTGAGACCCTTGGCATGCTGAAGAGTGCTCACTACAAAAGAAACCAAGTAATGAAGTAGGGACCTAGGGTGTAAATGAGAAGTGAATTGAACAAGTGCTGTGAATGTGTCAAGGCTACAGATGATTATGCTGAATAAAGGCAGCCTTTATCAGAACTGAAGAGGTGTGTGTGTGTTGTGTTTTTGTGTCGTATTGGAGTTCCAGTGTGTGTGTTGTGTTTTTGTGTCGTTTGGAGTTCGAGAAAAAATCTTCTGATTTTTCACCCAGAATCTTCTGATTTTGAAAATCTAGGGTGCACAGGTCTGTAGTGGTCGCACAGTGGGAAAAGTGAACTTAAGGACAATTATCTTCAATCATATTCAAGGGTCAACTTTCTAATTTGGCATGCAATTTATGCACAGACTAAGCAACTCAAAAACATTCACAATTCAATAGTCAAAAATTGCAAAACATAATTATGAAGAATGTATGCCCGTTTCAGTGGTAAAACTGGAAAACTTACCTTCACATGAACAGCAGACAAGACTCAAGAGTATTCAAATTTGGTCTACAGTTTATGTACATATCAAACAACTCAAAAAGATTCAGAACCAACACAAGATTCTATAGTTGTAACAATAGTCATAAAAAAAATATGCAAAAAAGGGTCAACGTCAGTACACTGAATTTCAGTACCAGAGCACAAACGGTTCATAATATGAATGCATATATGTACAACTACAATCTCCTGTTAATTGCCAGGGTGAGCAGCAAGGTAGTTTTTACAGTCACTGTACATCTCACTGAGATCAGCAGGGGGGAACAGAAAATTAAAAAAAAGAATGTTTTAGCTGCGATTTGCAACTACTGAACTAGCTGAGTTCTGTGGAAACAGTGTAGCAGACATTACAGAAAGGCTTCGATTCACAACTTCCGGTTCAACCACTTGTGTTTGAAATCACGTTTTATGCATCTAAACTATGAAAAACAAACTGCATCAATTCACAAATACCCTTAACACGTTTTCCTCCATCAGTAGGTGCAATATTTTGACCAGTTGCTTTGACTTAGAAATATCAGTGACTTCAATACGACTACGAGGACAACCGGCGCATCAGATCTGCAATCGGTGTTTCTCCACTTTTTGTCTAAAATCGACTGAGAGTTCAACGTCATTTTCAAATATTTTCACGAAAAAAAATCAATAATTCGTCTACAAAAACAACCATAAGATTCTTCTTTTTTAAATAAATGTTCACTTACCGAAATATCGTTCGATTTTCTGGAGAAATGACGAAGTGAAACAGTCCGGCGGTGCGGAAGATTTTCCAGTGTCGGCCATGTTGAGACATTCCAATTGAATGAGCTCCACTTGGCGCGCATGCGCCGTAGATCTTAGTTTCGTATGTCATTAAAACCGGCGAAAAACGACCTTTCCGGCGATACCAGTTATGTGTAGGCCAGATTCAATAACTTTTATGAAAATCCTCTTCAAAGTTCAATGTTTTTCGAGCGATGTTTTTAATCGAAAATCTGACAAACTTCGCAGAATCATTGAAGAATAAAAATAATACGAAAATAAAGCTGAATCATTCCTCTTTCAGCCTCAAATCATTTGCATACCATGAATGAAACTTTTACACACGCGCAATTGAATTTTCCATGGTGACCCGATTCCGGCAACCACGCGAGACGGGAAACTAGTGGCGGCCAGCGCTGCGAACGCTGCGCTTTCAGCATGTGGGATTGCTTTTCTAATTAATTTTTACACTTGCGTTCTTGCATTAAACTAATATTAATTAGCTGCAATCGATATAAGAAGATTCAAACTTTTTATTCCCATGTTTAATATTGCTTGAAAAACAAACAGAATGGAGAAATCTCTTCAGAAAAAAGGCCAAATTTCAAGCAATTTTGGCGTTTCCCGCATAGCTGTATAGAGGCTGCCGGTACCTATTAACATATTGCCTTTTCATAAGCATTTACAATTCAATAAATGTGTCTTAATGAGAAAAGAAAAATGATTGTGATGTGCCTGATTATTTGATAGACTTATTCCAACATTCAAATATTCCTGTACATAACTTTATTATACCACAACCTAGGATTGATTTGTTTAAACATAGCCTATCTTATTCAGGGGCTACTATGTGGAACACACTATCCAATTCTCTTAAAATTGCAAAATCTTTCGAGATATTCAAATTGAAACTACACACTTTTCTTTTGAAGTCATCCTAGATGCTTTCATCTTATTCTAAATTCACTTTGTGGTTATTTTCAACATGGTATTTCGTTACCATGAATTGATTGTAACCTGTGTTATTGTGTGAATTTTGTGTGGGATAGAGGATGGGTGGGTGGGTAGGGTTGGGGGATGGGATTGGATTTGTTTGTTTGTTTTCTTGTTTTAACAAGGGCTGGATATAAGATAGGTAGTTACGCCTAATTAATGTATTTCCCTTGAAAAATAAATTTTAATCAATCAATCAATCTCCCTCCCTCCCTCCCTCCCTCCCTCCCTCCCTCCCTCCCTCCCTCCCTCCCTCCCTCCCTCCCTCCCTCCCTCCCTCCCTTTACACACACTCTCTCTCACACACGCACGCACACACACATGCACACACGCGCGCGCGCAAATGCATGCATGCAAATATGCAGGCACACACACACATACGCAGACACATACGCGCACACACACATGCACACACTCATGCATGCATTCATGCACACATACATGCACACACATAGACACACACACACACACACACACATAGAAACACACAGACACACACACACACACACACATACATGCACACACATACACACACACAGATACACACACACACATAGACACACACACACACACACACACATAAACACACACAGACACACACACACATAGACACACAGACATGCACACACACATACACAAACACACACACACACACACACACACACACATAGACACACACATGGACAAGCACACACACACACAGACACATGCACACACACACACACACACAGAAACACACAGACACACACACACACACACACATACATGCACACACATACACACACACAGATACACACACACACATAGACACACACACACACACATAAACACACACAGACACACACACATAGACACACAGACATGCACACACACATACACACACACACACACATAGACACACACATGGACATGCACACACAGACACATGCACACACACATGCACACACACACACACACACACACACACACCTGTGTTGATGCTGCACACTACACTGTCCACAGGTGGCCAAGCCGAGGATCGGGGAAAGCCATCCTGCCCAGGTGCGTGCTGACGTCACCGTCAACCTCAGCTTGCGTCCGGAAGTCAAACATGAGTGGGAAAGTAAGACAACAGGATGCTTGTTCTTTGCTGCTGGCCCCAATCCCTTCCTTCCTTTCTTCCTACCTCCTATTCTTCCCTGCCTCCTTTCTTCCTTGCCTCTTCCTTCCTTCCCCGGCGAAACGGTCTGGAATCGTTCCAGAACAATTCTAGAAATGTTCCAGAAGATTCTAGAATGTGACTTCTGGAACCAGAGTCCAAGGTTCTAGAATAATGACAGAAGCTTAAATGAGAATTCAAGGAAATATTCTAGAATATTTTCTAGAATATTCTAGAAAATAATTCTAGAATATTCTAGAATATTCTAGAATGGTAATGAATGTTCTTGAATACTTACAGATGAAGAAGGAAACACAGTTCTAGAATAATTCTGGAATTATTCCAGAACACCATTATTATTATAACTTAGAAGAATTTAGTACGTATTCCAGAATATTCTGGAATGTTATTCCAGAATATTCTAGAATACTGACAGATACTTCTGGAACAATTCAAGATGAAATTCCAGAAAACTGACTGCACATTCTGGAACAATTCAAGAACAATAATTATATTATTGAGAAGAATAATTAGGTATGAGAGTATTTTGGAATTGTTTAGCAAAAACATTCAAACAGAATATTTAGTTAAAAAAACAACAAACCAATCTCTGTTAAATGTAGATTATTTAATACAGATTTTGAAATGGTACTCATCAGATGGTGTTTGAAACAACTGCACACATCAGAGATTCAGATAATATCTGAATCACCAATTTCCATCCAACTGATTTTATCAATCAAATCCCATTCATAATTGTACCTCATACCTTGCAATTCTTGTGAGCAGTGAAGAAAGTTATTGGGAACCTAATTGTAGATGCAGGTACCGCCACAGAGAAAGGAATCTGTCTCTCGATTGCCTTGGGGAACTAATAGTCTCGAAAACTACGTCGACGGAAAAGCCACTTCTGACGTTCTGTCGGCAAAAATCTTGCTTCTCACGAATCTCAGGCAAGCGATGCACACCCATTGCGATGGAGAGACCGATGAAAGTTTTAATCTCAGGAACTGTCACAAGTGCCCACTTGGAGCTGGTAGGAGGTGGATTCCTCTCTCTCTCTCTCTCAGCATACCGATGTGTCTCTGTCACAAGCGTTCCCACATCGCGCATGATCGCGTCTGTGAAGATCAGAGAAGACATGAAGAGGTTTTGCGTCCGAGGTGATGTCAATCTTTACTCCTTGAGCGCGTCGAAAGGCGTGTCGCATACGAGAACGAAAATTTTCTGTCTGCCACGATCCTTGGAAGCCTAGAAACTCTTCCTCCGACGATTCCTCTTCCAACATCTCTCGCATCAGTCTGATCAGACATCGTCAAAATCAGCATCAATGTCGCTTCCTTCGCCTTCATCCGATGCGGAGTCAGCCATGACGCGAAAAAAGTCAAAACGTCAGTCGAAATCTCGACAAAAATCACCACAACACAGCTAAAACTGGTCCGATTTCGCACAAGTTTGAAGGCGATCTAAATGCGCGGTTTCTCTGCTTCCCAGCAGGCATTGCGATAAGTCGGCCACTTCCGTTTGCTAATGCTATTTTTAGATCTTGACGTAAACAAGGCAAGGGTACGATCAGACGCGTAATTGTCGCTCCCATGGACATTGTATGGATCCATGATCGCACGGGACTACAATTCCCATCAGTAGTCATCCACTCGGGCCGTGACAAACACTAGTTGCTCTATTATTAAATTCTGAGTTTTAATCAAGATCACTATTGTGTATTGCAAAGAAATGTGCACACTGCAACTGTGAGCGACTCAGCGAGTTGAAGTGAGTGAGGCTGAGTGTGATCTGAGAAAATGAAAATTGTGGACAATTAAGAACTGTGAATGAACTTTAGGTGATTTAACACTAAATCTTATATTCTGTGTGTGATCACTAAAGTGTCTTGCGTGTGTGTTGAAATGCTTTATTGTTCACTTCTTTTTTTAAATATCGTTTTATTTACAATTTTCTATAATATTCTTTGAATGGTCTTGTTCTAGAATAATATTCTAAGAAAAAGTAATGTTCTAGAATTTTCTAGAATTATTCTGGAATTAAAGAATTCTAGAATTATTCCATCAAATTTATTCCAGAACATTCTAGAATGTTCTAGAATGTTCTAGAATTTTAGAAATTTCTAGAATGTCATTTCGCCGGGGTTGCCTACTTCCTTCCCTGCCTTCTTCCTTCCTTGCCTCCTTCCTTCCTTCCCTGCCTCCTTCCTTCCTTTCCCAACTCCCTCCTTCCTTGCCTCATTCCTTCCCTGCCTCCTTCCTTCCCCACCTCCTTCCTTCCTTGCCTCCTTCCTTCCTTGCCTCCTTCCTTCCTTGCCTCCTTCCTTCCTTCCCTGCCTACTTCCTTCATTCTTTGCCCCCTTTCTTCCTTCCTTATCCACCTCCTTCCTTCCTTCCCCGCCTCCTTCCTTCCTTACCCACCTCCTTCCTTCCTTCCACGCCTCCTTCCTTCCTTCCCCGCCTCCTTCCTTCCTTACTCACCTCCTTCCTTCCTTGCCTCTTCCTTCCTTGCCTCCTTCCTTCCCTGCCTTCTTCCTTCCTTGCCTCCTTCCTTCCTTCCCTGCCTCCTTCCTTCCTTTCCCACCTCCCTCCTTCCTTGCCTCATTCCTTCCCTGCCTCCTTCCTTCCCCACCTCCTTCCTTCCTTGCCTCCTTCCTTCCTTGCCTCCTTCCTTCCTTCCCTGCCTACTTCCTTCATTCTTTGCCCCCTTTCTTCCTTCCTTATCCACCTCCTTCCTTCCTTCCCCGTCTCCTTCCTTCCTTACCCACCTCCTTCCTTCCTTCCCCGCCTCCTTCCTTCCTTCCCCGCCTCCTTCCTTCCTTCCCCGCCTCCTTCCTTCCTTACCCACCTCCTTCCTTCCTTACCCACCTCCTTTCTTCCTTACCCACCTCCTTCCTTCCTTCCCTGCCTCCTTTCTTCCTTGCCGCCTTCCTTCCTTCCCTGCCTCCTTCCTTTCCTCTCTGTCTCCTTGCTTTCCTTCCTTCTCTGCCTTCTTCCTTCCTTCCCCGCCTCCTTCCTTCCTTACCCACCTCCTTCCTTCCTTCCCCGCCTCCTTCCTTCCTTCCACGCCTCCTTCCTTCCTTACCCACCTCCTTCCTTCCTTCCCCGCCTCCTTCCTTCCTTCCCCCCTCCTTCCTTCCTTACCCACCTCCTTTCTTCCTTACCCACCTCCTTCCTTCCTTCCCTGCCTCCTTTCTTCCCTGCCTCCTTCCTTCCTTCCCTGCCTCCTTCCTTCCTTCCCTGCCTCCTTGCTTCCCTTCCTTCTCTGCCTCCTTCCTCTCTTCCCTTCCTTTCTTCCCTTCCTTTCTTTCCTTCCACCTTCCTTTCTTCTGTGCCTCCTTCCTTTCTTCCCTTCCTTCCTTTCTTCCTTCCCTTCCACCATCCACCTTCCTTTCTTCCCCGCTGCCTTTCTTCCTTCCCCTCCTCCTTCCTTCCTTCCCCACCTCCTTCCTTCCTTACCCACCTCCTTTCTTCCTTCCCCGCCTCCATCCTTCCTTCCCCTCCTCCATCCTTCCTTCCCCGCCTCCATCCTTCCTTCCCCGCCTCCTTCCTTTCTTTCCCACCTCCTTCCTTCCTTCCCCGCCTCCTTCCTTTCTTCCCCGCCTCCTTCCTTTCTTCCCCGCCTCCTTCCTTTCTTCTCCGCCTCCTTCCTTTCATCCCCACCTCCATCCTTCCTTCCCCGCCTCCTTCCTTTCTTCCCCGCCTCCTTCCTTCCTTTCTTCCTCGCCTCCTTTCTTCCTTCCCCGCCTCCTTCCTTCCTTCCCCACCTCCTTCCTTCCTTCCCCACCTCCTTCCTTCCCCGCCTCCTTCCTTTGTTCCCCGCCTTCTTCCTTCCTTCCCTGCCTCCTTTCATTCTTCCCATACTGTCAGTACCTGGCTTTTCACTGTCCCCTGTGCTGTTGGGCAAGAGTGCACCCCGTGCCTCTCCCCAGGCACTGAGAGTCCAATGACAGGGATGTTCAGCGCTGACTTGCTGCTCCAACCACAGCTGTTGTGCAGTCCCAGGCCTTCCAAGGCTGCAGCACGGCTGACAGCCTCACAGCAGAGGTGACAACCTCACAGCAGAGGTCACAGTCTCACAGACAGCCTCACAGTAGAGATGACAGCCTCACAGCAGAGGTGACAACCTCACAGCACGGGGGACAGCCTCACAGCAGAGGTGACAACCTCACATCAGAGGTGACAGCCTCACAGCAGAGGTGACAACCTCACAGCACGGGGGACAGCCTCACAGCAGAGGTGACAACCTCACAGCACGGGGGACAGCCTCACAGCAGAGGTGACAGCCTCACAGCAGAGGTGACAGCCTCACAGCAGAGGTGACAGCCTCACAGCAGAGGTGACAGCCTCACAGACAGCCTCACAGCAGAGGTGACAACCTCACAGCAGAGGTGACAGCCTCACAGCAGAGGTGACAGCCTCACAGCAGAGGTGACAGCCTCACAGCAGAGATGACAGCCTCACAGCAGAGGTGACAGCCTCACAGCAGAGGTGACAGCCTCACAGCAGAGGTGACAGCCTCACAGCAGAGGTGACAGCCTCACAGCAGAGGTGACAGCCTCACAGCAGAGGTGACAGCCTCACAGCAGAGGTGACAGCCTCACAGCAGAGGTGACAGCCTCACAGCAGAGGTGACAGCCTCACAGCAGAGGTGACAGCCTCACAGCAGAGGTGACAGCCTCACAGCAGAGGTGACAGCCTCACAGCAGAGGTGACAGCCTCACAGCCTGATTCAAGTCACTTGAGGTCACTTGTTCATGCTGTTCAACTCCATAGTTGTTACTGGTTACTAATTTTCTCTTCTATTCTTTTTTGGATTCTTACTGTCGTTTCAATATGTGTCACCTCTGGCATTGTGTGTGTGTGTGTGTGTGTGTGTGCGTGCGTGCGTGCGTGCACAGGCACAATTCACACTTGCCATGGTTGTGTTGCAGATCTGCGGAAGCACGACGTGGCCTTTCTGATCACACTGAGGCCCATGCAGAAAATAGGGACGGTGTACGACCCCACCCGTCCCTTCATGGAGCAGGTGGGCCTGACCTACATCCGTGGCTGCGAGGTGGAGGGCATGCTGGACGAGGCGGGCAAGGTCATAGAGGAAGGTGAGCATCCGACCCCTCATCAACACTTGGCTCCCTGCTTCAGGAGCACCCCTGACTTCTCTAATTAGTCTTGAAATGTGTGTTGAAGCTTTTGTTATGGACCGGCTAACTGGGCCTCGGGTTAGCCTAGCCCGCACAATGAAAATAAACAAGAAAAACCATGAACACCAGCACCGATATATAACCAAGTGTATTTGGCACAAACACAATCACTCAACAGCCCCTGCCCACACCAGGGCTCACAGGAGCTAACGTGCGGCCCCCGCCGACACTCGGTCTACAGACGCTCAAGCGACCCCCGCCGACAGTCTCCACACCGGCCCCCGCCAGTAGAGCTACAAGCCTCAGCTAGCGTCTCTGGGACTCGTACAATGCCGAAGAACCCAGTCTCCCTGGGGTTCAATCGCTCGAGTGTCGCACACAGCTTTCACTCGGCAAATATACAATCACTACGTCACCAACTCATGCTAA
>JAWQFJ010001586.1:180000-187500 GCA_034096865.1 Theodoxus fluviatilis
GCAGCTGACCTGTAAGCCTTAAGTTAAACTAAAAGCTAACAAAAGCGAGAGATTTTTGCGGACAATGCCGGGAATAAGCAGAATATGCACACCAACACTCAAATAATACATAATTTTGATTATAATTTTCATTATAGTTTAATACTGAGTGTTGTATACGTAATAAGAAAGATGTTTTACTTGTGAGAAAGAGGATTAGAAATAAAATAAAGGTTTTAACTGTAAGATGTATGATATACAGACATATTTTAATACAAATAGAAAAGAAACAGTAAAAATAGGGACGCTGTAGGAGAGAAAGTATGAACACATTTTTCATTGCCATTGATTTGTTTGTTGTTGATATTTTGAGTTAATGATCAATGCATAGGTATTAACATTCATACACTCTCTCTCTCTCTCTCTCTCTCTCTCTCTCTCTCTCTCTCTCTCTCTCTTTCTCTCTTTATATTTCTTTCTTTCTCTCTCTCTCTCATTTACAAAATACAGATTGATGAATGAGAGTGATGGAGGGAGAGGGGTTGAGGAGAGAGAGTAGGAACACATTTTTTCATTGCCATTGATTTATTTGTTGTTGTTGATATTTACTAATTTAGAGGTAATAATTTTGAGATATTTACCTCGTGTCACAAAAACATAGTAAGACATTACTCCCATACACACATATATGTATCACACATTCTCACATTCACATTACCACCACCCCACCTACAATGAAACATGCACATGCAATGTAACACACACTCACGCACACACACATGACTGATGGAAAAAAACAAAACAAAGTAGAGATATAAAAATATTCAAATATGTGTCATTTGTTTTTTCTTTCAGTTGCTGTTTACAACATATCTGCTGGAGCACAACTTGCCCATAGCAGCTGCTGACCATTTTGGCCCTTTACTGACGGCCATGTTTCCAAAGTCTAAAGAGGCCCGTGCCTTTGCCTCTGGAAGAACGAAGACATCCTGCCTGCTAAAGACCCTTGCTGCAGAATCCCAGTCTGCTGTTGTTCAGTGTTTGAAAAATGGTAATTCTTTTTCTTCCTATTAAGTTAACATGCACAGAGACAGACACAATAACACGCGTGACATAGTTTTAAATTCACCCCTTTCCCCCACTCCCCTGATTTTATGAAGTTTTTACATTGAAAGGTGTCCTTTGCGTGACAAAATCGTTTATTTTCTGTGAAATCACTAAAACTACTTATATGTATTTTCAATAAATGCAATTATTTTATGTTATATTCTATGTTTATCAAATTGTGTGTGTCCTTGTTCTCCAGGCCCCTTCTCCTTGGCCACGGATGGGGGGAATGACCGGTCTATGGAGATGACGCTGTATCCTTTGGTCGTCACCTTCTACAACACTCAGCATGGAGAAATTCAAACTGCCATGATGTCGGTGCCCTCCCTTGACAATGCTGGTACTGGAGAAAATATTGCCAGGCTTATTTTAGATGAATTCTCCAGGCTGGGTGTGACAGAGGATGTGTGGCGCCAAAACTGCATTGGCCTTGCTACCGACAATGCCAATGTCATGACTGGCTCAAAGAAAGGTGTGCTCGGGATTTTGAGGGAGAAACACCCCAATTTGATAAGTATCGGTTGCCCCTGCCACCTCATAAACCTAGCTGCGGAGAAAGCTGCTGCCACTCTTCCAGTCCAAGTTGATGAGTTGCTGACAGACATCTGGTACTATCTGGAAAAGTCCAAAAAACGGAAACGTGCCCTCCAGAACTTCCAGGAGCTTGAAGGTGCAGATGTAAAGAAGATCCTCAAGCATGTCTGCACTCGCTGGCTGTCGTTAGGGCCATGTCTTCAGAGGCTAGTGGACAACTGGACACCTCTTCTGAACTTCTTCGAGGAGGAAGTGAAATCGAGTCAGTCATCATCATCATCAGTGGATGCAAGGCTGGTGTCATACACTATACCGAAGCAATCTCATTCTTCAAAAGCTTCCTGTTCTTCCGCTACAACTCTCAAGACGAGCAGCACTGCAGCTACTCCTGGGATAAAGAGGAAGTCTGCTGCAGAGACCACCAGTGAGCCACCAGGCAAAAAGCCAGCTGTGTCAAAAGGGGGATGTTCAAGGCAAGAAAGGATCTTTGCTGCCCTGTCCAACCAGGTGATGCTTACCTACACCGTTTTCCTCAAGGCAGTTGTTCCTGTGTACGAGAGTACCAACAGGAAACTACAGGCGGAGAAACCACTCATACATGTATTGAGAGAAATTCTTCTGGGTCTGCTCAGCAATATCCTCTCAAAGTTCATTGTCCCCTCTGCACTGAAATCAAAAAATCCTTATGAAGTGGACTACAGAAAGAGAGATAATCAGAAGGAGGATGCACATGTCTTTGTTGGGGCAGCAGCTTCTGCCATTCTTGAAACGATGTTACCTGAAGACCAAGCTGCGTTCTATGGAAGTGTCCGGCAGTACTACATGTCAGCTTGTGATTACATGGTAGCCAGGTTCCCTTTCAGAGACCCTGTTTTGATTCATGCGCGGGCTGCTGACACCACCCAGACAGCTTCGTCATCATGGCAGGACATCCTCTTCTTCATCAAAAAGTTTCCATGCCTTGTTCTGAAGCTTGATGAAGAGGACATCTGCCAAGCAACAGACCAGCTTCAGGAGCAATTCAACAACTTCCAAGCTGAGGAGCTGCCTCAAGCTGTCTGCTGCCTGGATAGAGAAGACCAAAAGTGGGCCCACTTGGCTAAACAGCGCCAGCTTGGAGACCTGGCATATAACAGACTGGCTCATTGCATGTTGGGAATCTTGTCCCTGCCCCACAGCAATGCCAGCTGTGAGCGCCTGTTCAGCCAGGTGAGAAAAAACAAGACCGACTTCAGAGGGTCACTTAGCTCCAGCATGCTGAACAACATGATGGTGGCAAAGGCCAATCTCCGTGGCTCTTGCTATGAGCAGAAGTTCAGCCAGGACTTTCTGAAAAAGGCCAAATCCTCGACTGCACAGATGGTGAAAAAGAACTAGGCTGTAAACTCAACTTGGGGCATTGCCAAGGATATAGGAGGTGAATTTTATTATGACTGTGGGGTGTAGTTGATGAAACATGACTGTGTTGTGTTATATTGTTCATGAAACATGACTGTGTTGTGTTATATTGTTCATGAAACATGACTGTGTTGTGTTATATTGTTCATGAAACATGACTGTGTTGTGTTATATTGTTCATGAAACATGACTGTGTTGTGTTATTCATGAAACTTGACTGTCCATATTGCAAAAAAGGCTTCAGCTTCAGGGGGCGCAGCCCCCTGACCCCCGCTATTCGGGAGGGGGGCGTACCCCCCTCCCGGACCCACCCCCCACATGTTACTCTTTTTAACTTTGGAAGGTTGGCAGCTATGCATGTGTGTGTGTGTGCATGTGTGTGTGTGTGTGCGTGTGTGTGTGTGTGTGTGTGTGCATGTCTCTCTTATCCATTTGTCTGTCCATCTGTCCTTAGTTTGGATTACGTTCATCTTTCCATTTTTTCATCAGTTTGTCTGATGCTGTCCCTCCATCTGTCTTTTTCTGGGGTTTTTTCATCCATCTTTTCATGTTTTTCATCTGTCTGTCTGATATTGTCTCTCCATCTGTCCAGCTGCCTTTTCTTTGTCTTCCATTCATCTTCCATTCATCTTTACATTGTTTCATCTGATGGTGTGTCCATAGCTGCCAACTGTTACGGAAAAACCGTAAAAAATCGTTTTTTTAATATCTGTCGTCGTTTTCGTTGTTTTCTAAAAAAAATACGGTTTCCGATTTCACCAAAAAAAAAAAAAAACGAAATTTTAAACGAAGCAACTTTGGCTTTCAACATGTTGCGCTAGTCTATCGAGTGAAGTTTCTGTGCTCTCGTTTTCCGCGCCTAGCTGACCACCTTTGAACGCACTAGGCCTAGCCTACTGGCTGGAATCGGGAAGGGAGCTCTTCTGCGAATTTCGCGCATGCGCATAGCGGCTGCAGTCAACATGGCGTCGAGTTCGACTAGCGCAGAGAAAAATAATGCGAAGCCGAAACGATTTCAACGATACATTGCGGCTTACAAGGAAAAGTTTCCATGGGCCGCTCCGTGTCCATCAAGAGGTGAAAAGTTTGCTTTCTGTACTGCATGCAGATGTGCGGTGAATATTTCTCACGGAGGAAGAAACGATCTAGCCGACCATGAAAAGACCACCAAACACAAAAAAAATTGCGAAGCTGAACAATCAAAAGCTATATAAAATAATTAATGCTTTGTAATATAATGGGCTTTCTTCTTTTTCTTCTTGTTCTTCTTCGTCTTCTTCTTTTTCTTCTTGTTATTATTATTATTATTATTATTATTATTATTATTATTATTATTATTATTATTATTATTATAAGTTTTCCTTTCAGGAGATGAGAAATGTGCCTTTCAGATTGCAAAAAAGGCTTCAGCTTCAGGGGGCTGCGCCCCCTGACCCCCGCTATTCGGGAGGGGGGCGTACCCCCCTCCCGGATCCACCCCGCACATGTTACGCTTTTTAACTTTGGAAGGTTGGCAGCTATGTGTGTCCCTCTGACGTTCCTTTGTCCTCCATTCATCTTTCTGTCTATTCATGCATGCATCAGAGGGTTTGTCCGTCTTGCTTGAGCACCGACACTGCTGGGCTGCAGGCTGACCTTCAAGGCGCTGGAGAGCGGTGGCAAGCGCCGGGCAGAGGAGGAGGCGCCAGTGACAGAGGAGACGGTGGAGGTGGAGCCCCACGTCATCCCAAACCGCGGTCCCTACCCCTACAACCAGCCCAAACGGTAAGTGTGTGTGTTTTTCGCTGTGTGTGTGTGTGTGTTTCTGTGTGTGTGTTTCTCTGTGTTTCTGTGTTTCTCTGTGTGTGTGTGTTTGTCTCTGTGTGTGTGTGTGTGTTTCTGTGTGTGTGTGCGTGTGTGTGTGTGTGTGTGTGTGTTTCTGTGTGTGTGTGCGTGTGTGTGTGTGTGTGTGTGTTTCTCTGTGTGTGTGTGTGTGTGCGTTTCTCTGTGTGTGTGTTTCTCTGTGTGTCTTTTTCTCTGTGTCTTTTTCTCTGTGTGTTTCTGTGTGTGTGTGTGTGTGTGTGTGTGTGTGTGTGTGTGTGTGTGTTGTCTGTGTGTGTGTGTGCCTGTGTGTGTGTGTGCCTGTGTGTGTGCCTGTGTGTCTGCAGGAACACCATTCCCTTCACACTTGTCACTGTGTGTCTGCAGGAACTTCACACTTGTCACTGTGTGTCTGCAGGAACTTCACACTTGTCACTGTGTGTCTGCAGGAACTTCACACTTGTCACTGTGTGTCTGCAGGAACTTCACACTTGTCACTGTGTGTCTGCAGGAACTTCACACTTGTCACTGTGTGTCTGCAGGAACTTCACACTTGTCACTGTGTGTCTGCAGGAACTTCACACTTGTCACTGTGTGTCTGCAGGAACTTCACACTTGTCACTGTGTGTCTGCAGGAACTTCACACTTGTCACTGTGTGTCTGCAGGAACTTCACACTTGTCACTGTGTGTCTGCAGGAACTTCACACTTGTCACTGTGTGTCTGCAGGAACTTCACACTTGTCACTGTGTGTCTGCAGGAACTTCACACTTGTCACTGTGTGTCTGCAGGAACTTCACACTTGTCACTGTGTGTCTGCAGGAACTTCACACTTGTCACTGTGTGTCTGCAGGAACTTCACACTTGTCACTGTGTGTCTGCAGGAACTTCACACTTGTCACTGTGTGTCTGCAGGAACTTCACACTTGTCACTGTGTGTCTGCAGGAACTTCACACTTGTCACTGTGTGTCTGCAGGAACTTCACACTTGTCACTGTGTGTCTGCAGGAACTTCACACTTGTCACTGTGTGTCTGCAGGAACTTCACACTTGTCACTGTGTGTCTGCAGGAACTTCACACTTGTCACTGTGTGTCTGCAGGAACTTCACACTTGTCACTGTGTGTCTGCAGGAACTTCACACTTGTCACTGTGTGTCTGCAGGAACTTCACACTTGTCACTGTGTGTCTGCAGGAACTTCACACTTGTCACTGTGTGTCTGCAGGAACTTCACACTTGTCACTGTGTGTCTGCAGGAACTTCACACTTGTCACTGTGTGTCTGCAGGAACTTCACACTTGTCACTGTGTGTCTGCAGGAACTTCACACTTGTCACTGTGTGTCTGCAGGAACTTCACACTTGTCACTGTGTGTCTGCAGGAACTTCACACTTGTCACTGTGTGTCTGCAGGAACTTCACACTTGTCACTGTGTGTCTGCAGGAACTTCACACTTGTCACTGTGTGTCTGCAGGAACTTCACACTTGTCACTGTGTGTCTGCAGGAACTTCACACTTGTCACTGTGTGTCTGCAGGAACTTCACACTTGTCACTGTGTGTCTGCAGGAACTTCACACTTGTCACTGTGTGTCTGCAGGAACTTCACACTTGTCACTGTGTGTCTGCAGGAACTTCACACTTGTCACTGTGTGTCTGCAGGAACTTCACACTTGTCACTGTGTGTCTGCAGGAACTTCACACTTGTCACTGTGTGTCTGCAGGAACTTCACACTTGTCACTGTGTGTCTGCAGGAACTTCACACTTGTCACTGTGTGTCTGCAGGAACTTCACACTTGTCACTGTGTGTCTGCAGGAACTTCACACTTGTCACTGTGTGTCTGCAGGAACTTCACACTTGTCACTGTGTGTCTGCAGGAACTTCACACTTGTCACTGTGTGTCTGCAGGAACTTCACACTTGTCACTGTGTGTCTGCAGGAACTTCACACTTGTCACTGTGTGTCTGCAGGAACTTCACACTTGTCACTGTGTGTCTGCAGGAACTTCACACTTGTCACTGTGTGTCTGCAGGAACTTCACACTTGTCACTGTGTGTCTGCAGGAACTTCACACTTGTCACTGTGTGTCTGCAGGAACTTCACACTTGTCACTGTGTGTCTGCAGGAACTTCACACTTGTCACTGTGTGTCTGCAGGAACTTCACACTTGTCACTGTGTGTCTGCAGGAACTTCACACTTGTCACTGTGTGTCTGCAGGAACTTCACACTTGTCACTGTGTGTCTGCAGGAACTTCACACTTGTCACTGTGTGTCTGCAGGAACTTCACACTTGTCACTGTGTGTCTGCAGGAACTTCACACTTGTCACTGTGTGTCTGCAGGAACTTCACACTTGTCACTGTGTGTCTGCAGGAACTTCACACTTGTCACTGTGTGTCTGCAGGAACTTCACACTTGTCACTGTGTGTCTGCAGGAACTTCACACTTGTCACTGTGTGTCTGCAGGAACTTCACACTTGTCACTGTGTGTCTGCAGGAACTTCACACTTGTCACTGTGTGTCTGCAGGAACTTCACACTTGTCACTGTGTGTCTGCAGGAACTTCACACTTGTCACTGTGTGTCTGCAGGAACTTCACACTTGTCACTGTGTGTCTGCAGGAACTTCACACTTGTCACTGTGTGTCTGCAGGAACTTCACACTTGTCACTGTGTGTCTGCAGG
>JAWQFJ010001586.1:192500-206471 GCA_034096865.1 Theodoxus fluviatilis
TAAATGCAGTGGATCGATAACCTTTAAATAAAAAACGCTGGCGCTGAACCTCCAGGTTTTGGCATAAAAAAAAGATCAGGTTCGAACCCGCAACCTCTCAAGAAAAGAGGGGGGAAAAACACACACACACACACACACACACAAACACAAAAAACCAGGTCGGGTTCGAACCCACAACCTCTTGAAAAAAGAGAAGAAAAAAAAGTTTCAGCGCAGAATCGAACCTGGTCACGCATGACCAAGAGACCAACGCTCTACCAATCGTGTCATTGGAGATCTGGTGTGCCTGAGTTTTTGTAAAGCATTTATAGCGTTCGCAGCGACAACTTACAAGTGACCGTGAAATAGGAAGGTGTGAGATGAGATTTTACCCTGGGAGTAAACAAAATAAGTTTATTTCAGACCATTTACCTTTGCTGAAACTACTGTGTTCTGACAGCCATCTGGTTTGTAGCTTCGCACTTCTCGCACCTGTTCCGGTCAGTCTTTCCTGACGAGCAGTGAAGTGCTTCACAAGGCGCCTCTTTTATGTTTCGTGTTTTGTTTATTGCTTGCTATTTAATTAATTGTATTGTATTTAATTTTTCTTTATTTCAACTGTACAGTGTGCGAGTGTTGGAATGCTTTGTATGAGTGTGGACTTTTTCATTGTAAACGCCATGAGCTTGCCTATTAGGGAAGGTATGTGCGTACAAATAGTCTGTATTATTATTATTATTATTATTATTATTATTATTATTATTATTATTATTATTATTATTATTAACCACAGACGAAAGTCCTGTAAGCTCCCAAGCTTTTGAAGGCTGCAAAATTCTCGCACTTTTGCCCAGCACAAAATATTGTACAATCCTGGCGTGGTTTATGTCCGGCAACTGGTTTTTGTCGACAGACCACAAACTGTTTGTGTTTCATACGGATCTAACCCATCAACGTCAATAATCTTCTCGTATAAGCTTTCTTTTTTTTCTTTTTTCACAAGTGAAAAAGACTAGGCCTGGTCAGAAGACCAGTATCCGTAAGAGCGATGCAAATACAGCCAGAGAACCATCAGAATCGGCAACAGGCCCTGGACGCCTAAGAAGGCCGAAGAATCTACTCTACTCTACTCATTGTTTTGTGAAAGTAGGAAAAGATAACTCTGTTTGACTCGATCTGGCTATTCCGTCAATTGAAATCTCAGGGGGGGGGGGGGGGTGTTCGAGTTTACGACCTACATAAATCAATTTCTTTTCAAACCTCGATTCTGAAAATTTGATACATTCAATCGGACCTAACTTCCAGTAAGTGTGCAAAATGCCAAGGAAATCCGTCCAGTAGTTTTTGAGAAATCAGCCGTTAAGTCGGGACAGAGAGGCAGACATGCACATAAAATTACGTCACGTTATTGATGACGTCACACATTTTGCAATTTCGCCATTCCATCAATTGACTATTTAGGGAGGTGCTTTCGAGTTTACAACCTTAAAAAACCACTTTCTTTTCAAGCCTCAATTGTGAAAATTTGATACATTCAATCGGACCTAACTTCCAGTAAGTGTGCAAAATGTCAAGGAAATCCTTCCAGTAGTTTTTGAGATATCAGCCGTTAAGTCGGGACAGACAGACAGACACACACACACACACACAGACAGACAGATAAAGTCTGTAGGACTTCCAGTAAACCTGGAGGGATAAATTTCAGTTAAGTTCAGTTCAGTTCAGTTCTCTCTCTCTCTCTCTCTCTCTCTCTCTCTCTCTCTCTCTCTCTCTCTCTCTCTCTCTCTCTCTCTCTTTCTCTCTCTCTCTTAACCTCTCAACCTCTTGTTTGAAAGCTGTCATCATACTCTGTATTGCAACGTGTCCCTGTGTGTTTGCAAGGTGCTGGCACGCTGGGAGGAGTTCCTGAGTAAGGTCGCCGACAGCAAGAGCAAGGTAGGGACATGGCCATCAGTGAAAGATGTACAGGGAGATAACTCTTCTGGTACTGCTGTTGCTTTTTGCCATCCCCAATCCTGGACAAAGCTTGCACCACTAAGAATTCCAACACCCTACAAAGGGGAGGTAACTCCAAGTGTCACAGTGGGTTTTCAGAAAGCAGTGCAAATTAGCGTACTAGCCACTTATACTTAGCATTACTTGCCATGAAAAAGTCCTGAGATTGGGTGTTGACTTCCAGTCCTGTGTGTTGACTTCCAGTCCTGGGACTGTGTGTGTTGACTTCCAGTCCTGTGTGTTGACTTCGAGTCCTGGGTGTTGACTTCCAGTCCTGTGTGTTGACTTCCAGTCCTGTGTGTTGACTACCAGTCCTGTGTGTTGACTTCCAGTCCTGTGTGTTGACTTCCAGACCTGTGTGTTGACTTCCAGTCCTGTGTGTTGACTTCCAGTCCTATGTGTTGACTTCCAGTCCTGTGTGTTGACTTCCAGTCCTGTGTGTTGACTTCCAGTCCTGTGTGTTGACTTCCAGTCCTGTGTGTTGACTTCCAGTCCTGTGTGTTGACTTCCAGTCCTGTGTGTTGACTTCCAGTCCTGTGTGTTGACTTCCAGTCCTGTGTGTTGACTTCCAGTCCTGTGTGTTGACTTCCAGTCCTGTGTGTTGACTTCCAGTCCTGTGTGTTGACTTCCAGTCCTGTGTGTTGACTTCCAGTCCTGGGTGTTGACTTCCAGTCCTGTGTGTTGACTTCCAGTCCTGTGTGTTGACTTCCAGTCCTATGTGTTGACTTCCAGTCCTGTGTGTTGACTTCCAGTCCTGTGTGTTGACTTCCAGTCCTGTGTGTTGACTTCCAGTCCTGTGTGTTGACTTCCAGTCCTGTGTGTTGACTTCCAGTCCTGTGTGTTGACTTCCAGTCCTGGGTGTTGACTTCCAGTCCTGTGTGTTGACTTCCAGACCTGTGTGTTGACTTCCAGTCCTGTGTGTTGACTTCCAGTCCTGTGTGTTGACTTCCAGTCCTGTGTGTTGACTTCCAGTCCTGTGTGTTGACTTCCAGTCCTGTGTGTTGACTTCCAGTCCTGTGTGTTGACTTCCAGTCCTGTGTGTTGACTTCCAGTCCTGTGTGTTGACTTCCAGTCCTGTGTGTTGACTTCCAGTCCTGTGTGTTGACTTCCAGTCCTGTGTGTTGACTTCCAGTCCTGTGTGTTGAATTCCAGTCCTGGGTGTTGACTTCCAGTCCTGGGTGTTGACTTCCAGTCCTGTGTGTTGACTTCCAGTCCTGTGTGTTGACTTCCAGTCCTGTGTGATGACTTCCAGTCCTGTGTGATGACTTCCAGTCCTGGGTGTTGACTTCCAGTCCTGTGTGATGACTTCCAGTCCTGTGTGTTGACTTCCAGTCCTGGGTGTTGACTTCCAGTCCTGTGTGATGACTTCCAGTCCTGTGTGTTGACTTCCAGTCCTGTGTGTTGACTTCCAGTCCTGTGTGTTGACTTCCAGTCCTGTGTGTTGACTTCCAGTCCTGGGTGTTGACTTCCAGTCCTCTGTGTAAAAAACAGAAGGGAACTTCCAACCCCTGGGCTAATTAGAGATTAACTCAAACGCCACAGAACATGCAAGAGCATATAAACAGATAAATCAAATTTATTACTTTAAAACTAAATGTGTAATCTAGTTAATAAAAAATAATTACCAGGAAACTATGACAAAATAACCCCAGAAACTCAGCCAGAATCTTTGTCCCTCAGCCACTGAGACAAATCAAAGTCAAACGTCCGAAAGGGTCCCCAACTCAAACGGTCACTGAGACCAAGAACACAGTCTAAACGATGAACCACCGAAATGCAAACAACATCCAGAACGCGAGACAAACCGTAGTTTTTCTTTCTCTCTCTTCTTTTTCCGTCGATTCGTCTTTCATCTTTTCTCTGTTCTTTTTTCAACAAAGACATTTTGACATCCTCGGTCAACGTTTCCATCAGGCAACGCACACCGTTACTTCGTTGGCTCCAGGACTATTCAGTACGGTATGGGACAGTAACATTCATATTGGCGTTCTGCCCATCACTCCTAGAAATAGGATCCTGTGCCTCAGTGAATATCGAACTCGGCCAGGGTGCTCACGTCAGTCCAACCATGCAGTTGATACCCCTCAACTCCTGCCTATCCTCCACCACTTCTCCCCAAACTCCATTATCTACCTTCCTTCTCCTCTCTCATCTCACCCCTTCTCTCTCATCTCCTTCTTCTTCTGATGTCATCCGTGCCGTCATTCTCCTCCAAATGGTATCGGAGATTTCAACGTCATGTAAACTATTGAATTGTTAATGGTCTGAGGACCTCCACTAAAAGATAAACCAACTATAGCACATGGTATTACTTTCTTGCGTCTTGCACACGATGACATTGCCAGAGATCCCAAAACCACAGCGATAAACGAAGAGGGTGGGGAGCTACCTCCCAGACCCCAAAAACAGCAAGAATAAGATCGAAGACAGACCATGTCAGGAGGGCTTCACACTCAGGTACAATCTAGACAGGTGACAATATGCACCTCCAGGAACGTCGACTCGACCGCTCCTGAACACGCCTCCAAAACCAGGAGACACAAACCAGCGAATACATCGCTCAGGTCTGCCCAAGCAAGACCCAACACTGCCACGAAACCCCGTGAACAGCACCGCCCAAGAACGGGCACGAGAGAAAACTATCGACAGACTGACCTAGCCTCCAAATCCTTAAGCACCGATCTCCTCGCTGACAAGACTTTGAAATCAAAACAGCCAGCGACATGCGCCGCAATATACTATTGAAACTTAAGACCAGAACAAAATGCCAGAGCACAACACTGAGAGCACAAACAATCACTTGCAAATCATTTGACACACACCAGATATACCATGAAGATCCAACCCCCATTTTGGGTTGTGACACACAGTGCTGTATGGTGTGTATTGTGTAGCACAGTGCTGTATGGTGTGTATTGTGTGGCACATTACTGTATGGTGTGTACTGTGTAGCACAGTGCTGCATGGTGTGTATTGCTTCTGTAATAGGCTATCTATATTATGTGTATTATGTATTAGAATGCTGTAAATGTTAGCAAAGGACACTGCAGTGTGTGCACTGAGTGCAGCACACGACTCAGTGTTGCACACTATTGAGTGCAGCACACGACTGTGCAGCACACTACTGAATAAAGCACACTGATTGCAGGAGAAGGTGGTTGCCAGGTTCCCAGAGCTGTTTCCCTTCACCAAGTTCTTTGAGAACGCGCCGCAGCCGCTGTTCAAGGGGCGCTCCTTTGAGGAGGACATGGACATTGCGGAGGGTTGCTTCCGCCACATCAAGAAAATCTTCACCAAGCTTGAGGTAGGCAGAGTGTGGCCCTGCCATGACAGTCAGTGGTGATGTAGTTCCTGTGGCAGTGCCATGACAGTCTGTGGTGGTGTAGTTCCTGTGGCAGTGCCATGACAGTCTGCAGTAGTGTAGTTCCTGTGGCAGTGCCATGACAGTCTGCAGTAGTGTAGTTCCTGTGGCAGTGCCATGACAGTCTGTGGTGGTGTAGTTCCTGTGGCAGTGCCATGACAGTCTGTGGAGGTGTAGTTCCTGTGGCAGTGCCATGACAGTCTGCAGTAGTGTAGTTCCTGTGGCAGTGCCATGACAGTGTGCAGTAGTGTAGTTCCTGTGGCAGTGCCATGACAGTCTGCAGTAGTGTAGTTCCTGTGGCAGTGCCATGACAGTCTGCAGTAGTGTAGTTCCTGTGGCAGTGCCATGACAGTCTGCAGTAGTGTAGTTCCTGTGGCAGTGCCATGACAGTCTGTGGAGGTGTAGTTCCTGTGGCAGTGCCATGACAGTCTGCAGTAGTGTAGTTCCTGTGGCAGTGCCATGACAGTCTGTGGAGGTGTAGTTCCTGTGGCAGTGCCATGACAGTGTGCAGTAGTGTAGTTCCTGTGGCAGTGCCATGACAGTCTGCAGTAGTGTAGTTCCTGTGGCAGTGCCATGACAGTCTGCAGAAGTGTAGTTCCTGTGGCAGTGCCATGACAGTCTGTGGAGGTGTAGTTCCTGTGGCAGTGCCATGACAGTCTGCAGTAGTGTAGTTCCTGTGGCAGTGCCATGACAGTCTGTGGAGGTGTAGTTCCTGTGGCAGTGCCATGACAGTGTGCAGTAGTGTAGTTCCTGTGGCAGTGCCATGACAGTGTGCAGTAGTGTAGTTCCTGTGGCAGTGCCATGACAGTGTGCAGTAGTGTAGTTCCTGTGGCAGTGCCATGACAGTGTGCAGTAGTGTAGTTCCTGTGGCAGTGCCATGACAGTGTGCAGTAGTGTAGTTCATGTGGCAGTGCCATGACAGTGTGCAGTAGTGTAGTTCCTGTGGCAGTGCCATGACAGTCTGCAGTAGTGTAGTTCCTGTGGCAGTGCCATGAGTGTCTGTGGTGGTGTAGTTCCTGTGGCAGTGCCATGACAGTGTGCAGTAGTGTAGTTCCTGTGGCAGTGCCATGACAGTCTGTGGAGATGTAGTTCCTGTGGCAGTGCCATGACAGTCTGCAGTAGTGTAGTTCCTGTGGCAGTACCATGACAGTCTGCAGTAGTGTAGTTCCTGTGGCAGTGCCATGACAGTCTGTGGAGATGTAGTTCTTGTGGCAGTGCCATGACAGTCTGCAGTAGTGTAGTTCCTGTGGCAGTGCCATGACAGTCTGTGGAGATGTAGTTCCTGTGGCAGTGCCATGACAGTCTGCAGTAGTGTAGTTCCTGTGGCAGTGCCATGACAGTGTGCAGTAGTGTAATTCCTGTGGCAGTGCCATGACAGTCTGTGGAGGTGTAGTTCCTGTGGCAGTGCCATGACAGTCTGCAGTAGTGTAGTTCCTGTGGCAGTGCCATGACAGTCTGCAGTAGTGTAGTTCCTGTGGCAGTGCCATGACAGTCTGCAGTAGTGTAGTTCCTGTGGCAGTGCCATGACAGTCTGCAGTAGTGTGGTTCCTGTGGCAGTGCCATGACAGTCTGCAGTAGTGTAGTTCCTGTGGCAGTGAAAACATTCCTGCTGTCAGTCTCTCCATGGAGTGACCTCTCTGTGAGGTGAGGGTAAGAATAGACCCACTCAGTTTTCCTAAGCGTTTTGTAATATGCCAATAACTAGAGAAATTGTAACTTGACTTGTGTCTGTGTCTACAGGATTTAAAGAGAAGTGTCTATGTCTACAGGAGCTAAAGAGAGATGTCTGTGTCTACAGGAGCTAAAGAGAGATGTCTGTGTCTACAGGAGCTAAAGAGAGATGTCTATGTCTACAGGAGCTAAAGAGAGATATCTATGTCTGCAGGAGTTAGAGATGTCTAAGTCTGCAGGAGCTAAAGAGAGATGTCTATGTCTGCAGGAGCTAAAGAGAGATGTCTATGTCTACAGGAGTTAGAGATGTCTGTGTCTGCAGAAGCTAAAGAGAGATGTCTGTGTCTTGTTACGAAACGCATATTTCCCATTTGCTCCTGGTTGTGGTTATATCATATAGTGGGTTGGGAATTAGCTGCCAAGCCATAGTGTATTTTGATATTGCTGCCAAGCCAGTGTTGATGTTGGGATTTATATGGTGAATGGAGTTTTGGAAGGGAAATCGAACAGTGAACCTTGTTTTCCTTCCAATGGAGAAACGAACTTAGTAGAACGTTTGGGAGGATATTAAATTCATCTCGGTTCACACTCTGCCATTGACCAATCTGCAGTGAACTTTTCAGGGAACGGACTAATGAGACAGCTTAGTTATTGTTCAATGGGAAGGTGGATGGCTATGTGAACAGTTGATTGGTCGTTTGGTATAATATCGTGAATCAAGACATCCTCCAACGCTGTGATTGGTCAAGGACAACAGGTAGACTTTTGCTGTTGTATTTAAACCCTTGTTTTGGGATCACAGGCGTGCCCGTAGCAGAATTTTCACCGAGACAGCCCATGTTAGGACGGCGCCCTGTCTCAAAGAGTTCACGTGTTGAACTATTTGTGAAAACTCATGGAATTTCGTCCACTGACGGACTAATTCCCAGTGACTCTCTTCAAACGTCTATGGATAGACGAAGGGCGAAATGGAGGACTGCCCTCACTTTTGACTGCGGGGAGGAACTATGCATAAGGTATTGCGAGTTTTCGTTTTTGCAACGTTTTCCTCTCCTGAGTGAACTATCTGCTGACCACCCTGCATGGAGAAATTGTCTTTAGAAATTCTCCACTTCCTGAGAAAACCACCTATGAGGAAACTCTGACCGCCTCTCACCTCGCTCCCCTCCCCATCGCCTTTTCAAGTCGTCTGGCCTGCCGTTCTGCCCGCCAAGGGAAGGATTTCGCCGTCTGCTCGACTGCCCCACCTGACGTCTGTCCACGCATTCCCGCCAGGACTTCTACATTGCCTGAATCCAATACAAGTCCAGACCTCCGTCTCCTCTACGAGAATCGAGAAATCACGACTGCCTCCTCTCCAGAGGCAAACTCCCGTTTCGTCGTGTGTGTGAAGTGCGTCCATGAATGGACATTCCCAAAAAAAAACTCTCCCAAATAGTGTGTGTGTGGAATTCCATTCATTGGAAAGCGAGCCGCTTTGCTTGCTCCGGATTGGCTGGACGCCACGACATGTCTGAGCTGTGAGTATAGTTTCCCATCTGGCTTGGCAGCTGATATTCGTTAGTTATTATCTATTCTGGGGAAGGGTTCATTACATTTTGCAATGCGTTTCAGTATCTCCATGATTTATTAATTATTGTGTCGAAATTATCACTCATGACCAATTTGTCTATTATTGATTAAAACTGAATTTGAACTTTGATTTCGGTATCCCAGTCATCATTTACGTCCATACGTCATCCTTGTGTGAATGTTTGATTGGAAGGTGCCAAGTAGTATAGAAACACCCTAGACATTTAACGAGCCAAAGAAAAGATTGATAATCTTTTAATACTACTTGTAACAGTCTACAGGAGCTAAAGAGAGATGTCTGTGTCTACAGGAGCTAAAGAGAGATGTCTGTGTCTACAGGAGCTAAAGAGAGATGTCTGTGTCTACAGGAGCTAAAGAGAGATGTCTGTGTCTACAGGAGCTAAAGAGAGATGTCTATGTCTACAGGAGCTAAAGAGAGATGTCTGTGTCTACAGGAGCTAAAGAGAGATGTCTATGTCTACAGGAGCTAAAGAGAGATGTCTGTGTCTACAGGAGCTAAAGAGAGATGTCTGTGTCTACAGGAGCTAAAGAGAGATGTCTGTGTCTACAGGAGCTAAAGAGAGATGTCTGTGTCTACAGGAGCTAAAGAGAGATGTCTGTGTCTACAGGAGTTAAAGAGAGATGTCTGTGTCTACAGGAGCTAAAGAGAGATGTCTGTGTCTACAGGAGCTAAAGAGAGATGTCTGTGTCTACAGAAGCTAAAGAGAGATGTCTGTGTCTACAGGAGTTCAGGGCCTTTGAGCTGCTGCGGAGCGGCGCGGACCGTGCCCAGTACCTGCTCATCAAGGAAGCCAAGATAATTGCCATGACCTGCACCCACGCTGCTCTCAAGCGACGTGACCTGGTCACCGTTGGCTTCAAGGTTTGGATGTGCATTAATTTGTGCATGTGTGTTTGTGTGTATATGTGTGCATACAAGTGCATATGTTTGCGCATTTACAGTCATTTTTGACTCACATGCGAAGCAAAAGTGAGTCTATGTACTGAGCCGTGTTGTCCGTCCGTCCGGGCGTCCGGGCGTCCGGGCGTCCGTCCGGGCGTCCGTCCGTAAAAAACTTAAACGTTGGATTTTTCTCGGAGACTATTAAGTCTATCAACACCAAATGTGGCATGATGGTGTATGATGACAAGGCCTCAAAAAACATACATAGTGACTTGACCTTGCTTCAAGGTCAAGGTCACAGGAGCCATAAATGTGGTCTCAAAAACAGTCATTTTTCACATTTTCCCAATTTTCTCCCACGTTATTGAGAATGGCGACCTTAGCTACAAGTGGTATATAGGTCAAAGCAAGCCCTATCTTTTGATACCAGTTTGGTTGACCTTGCTTCAAGGTCAAGGTCACAGGAGCTCTTCAAAGTTGGATTGTATACATATTTTGAAGTGACCTTGACCCTGAACTATGGAAGATAACTGTTTCAAACTTAATAATTATGTGGGGCACATGTTATACTTTCATCATGAGACACATTTGGTCACATATCATCAAGGTCAAGGTCACTTTGACCCTTATGAAATGTGACCAAAATGGGGTAGTGAACCACTAAAAGTGACTATATCTCATGGTAGAAAGTGCCAATAAGCACCATTGTGCTTCCTATGTCTTGAATTAACAGCTTTGTGTTGCATGACCTTGGATGACCTTGACCTTGGGTCAAGGTCACATGTATTTTGGTAGGGAAAATGTGTAAAGCATTTCTTAGTGTATGATGTCATTGGTAGGTTTAGTTGTTTGACCTTGACCTTGAAGGTCACCTGAAGGTCAAGGTCATATAAAGGTCAAGGTCAAGCATGTGAGTCGTATGGGCTTTGCCCTTCTTGTTCACCACCTGATGTGAACTCTATCACCTGCAGGTGTACACTCATTACTAACTTTCTTTTCTCCTTTTTACATAACCACCCTGTTTCAAGGCAAAGCGTGTGTGTGATGTATGGTAGATTGGATGTGTGCTTGTTGCTGGAAAGGTGATAGATGAGAAACTGGGTGTGTATGTGAATGTAGGGTGATGGTTGTCTGTGGTGATACATGGCAGATGTCTTTGGCGAGATGCATGCAGTGCATGCTAGAAGAGCAGGCGACTGGATAATCTCATCATTGTAACTGAGCACTCATGTGCAGGGGAGGTGAAGGTACACCTGTTTCTCTTCAAAGACATTCTCTCCACCTATGGGTGGGGGTAAGAATAGATTTACAATGTCTCCCTACGCAATTTGTAAGAGGCGAATAACTAGGGAAATTATGACTTGACTTGGTCATATTGTAGCATTGGCTTATAGGCCATAAAAATCAGTCCGTCCATCCATCCGTCTGTCCGTCCATCCATCCATCCATCCATCCATCCGTCCATCCATCCAAAACTGTATCACTGAAGAGTATGTTCCCATCAACTTTTGATTAAAAAATGCTTTATCAGATGCAATTCCAGATTTGCAATTGTCCCCATCTCTGACCACTCATCTCCACCTCCACAAAGTAATTATGCCGATAGTCATCTAGAAAAGGGTTTATTCAGGCATTGATGATTAATCAACAGAGATGTGTTTTTCCTTGTGATGGAGGCAGTGACTTTTGAATGGACTTTACTCTGTATGACACCTTGTCATAAACTTTTTAAAGAGCCATTTTCTCAGTTTTCCATTTTTCTTTCTTAATACCTAAATATCTCATCCACTAATGATGATATCTTCATATATTAGGGGACATAATTTAAGATATGTTAAAGTACAAAGCCACAGAGAGAATTTGTGCAATTATTGCATTTAGATCAAATTAGGACTCACCAACTGATCATTTTCATTTGTTTTCAAAAAAACTTAAACGGTCTACACGAAAAGTGTGCTTGTACAAAGTCCTGAGATGTAAATTTCAAGTTTTCTCTCTGTCACTTCATTCTCCAAGAGCAGAAGTTTCACCAACCACAATTTACAAGTGCATCTCTTGCTGGAGCCTCAGAATAAAGTTACCAAAAAGAAGAAATGTTTATGTATAAAAAAAATTATGGATACTATGGTAACAACTTTCTTGATTTGTTTATTCTTGACATTTTTCACAATCAAATTAGAGGTACTTGCTGTTGAAAACATAACAAGTGTTAAAGCTAAGTTCTCGGGAGGCTCTTATTAAGTGAGATGAAAACGTAGCCTAAAGCATTATGTAAACTGCAAATATTTCAACATCCACATGTGATGCAAGGGAGAGCATGCATGCCCTCTAGTTTCTTCCTGTGCCTCTGTGTGAAAGTGATCCTTCCTCTCTATTATTAACCCTAGAGGCGCTACAAGGCCACATTTTCAGTCAGGAATCCCATCCTCTGTGTGAAAGTGATCCTTCCTCTCTATTATTAACCCTAGAGGCGCTACAAGGCCACATTTTCAGTCAGGTTTCCCATGCCAGCTCCACCTCAGCTGAAAACGTTGCCATTTTAAAATGGGAAAACCTCACAACAGTGCAACCAGAGTGACTGCTGAACAAGAAATGTAATGGAGAATTTGTCCCAGTAACACCTCTAGGGTTAAAGCTGTGTCACTGTACTGTGCTGCCCTAACATAGGAGGTTGCATGTGAGTAGATGTGCTTCACACTACAATCATGACTAACATGGGGATTATTAGTTACCAGAGTGAGTGCTTCAAGGATGATATATGAGACTGTGACAGTAGCTAAATGCAGTAATGTAACTTTGGTGAATTCCCAGCCATGGCAGTGATTTTTGCCCAAGTTCTAATGTCCATGGCAACTGTTTTTCTTGCAGTTTTTTGCAATGTGTGTGTGTGTGTGTGTGTGTGTGTGTGTGTGTGTGTGTGTGTGTGTGTGTGTGTGTGTGTGTGCATGTTTGTGTGCATGCATGTTTGTGTGTATAGTGTGTGCTTGTGTGTATAGTGTGTGTGTATGTGTGTGTGTGTGTGTGTGTGTGTGTGTGTGTGTGTGTGTGTGTGTGTGTGTGTGTGTGTGTGTGTTTGTGTGTATAGTGTGTGTGTATGTGTGTGTGTGTGTGTGTGTAGTCATAGTGGAGATGTTAGTGGTGGATGTAATCACTTGTCAAAGGTATGTGTACCTGTGTGGACATGTCCTCCCATTGAACCTTTCGGTGCATGTGTTTCTCAGTGCAGCAGCCTAGTGTATGGTTTGTTGTGAGAAATGTTGGTTTGATATCTTGTTTTGCAGGTATGATTTCAAGGAAACCATTGGTTAAGAAAGGTTTCAGCTTGACTGGATGCTGATCATTAGGACTAGAAAAAAAGAGGTGGAAGAAAGCTCATTTAGGATGATCTGCCTAAGCTGGATGGTGCCCAGACTTAATGTTTAAAAAAGCATCATAAATATACAATAACTACCTGTAGGTTAATCTCAAGCTGATATAGTTGACTTAGCTCTTAAGTCCCTGTAATGTAGGTGGACAGTTTGGTTGCCTGTCCTGCAAGAAAGAAAGAAAAGTAGCCTGAACTGGGTGGAGGTGGGCAGTTTGGTTGCCTGTCCTGCAAGATAGAAAGAAAAGTAGCCTGAACTGGGTAGAGGTGGGCAGAACAGGGACACAGTCGAGGGCAGAGAAAGGCACATCAGGGACTTGAGATTGAACATTTACAAAATGTTTGCAAAAAATGTGAAATTACTTAGTTTTTCTTACCATTATGGTCCTAAAAGCTCACTATCCGTGAATTTTAAAACGGATTAGTCAATCAGACAAAGTTTTTCGGGGACTAATTAGTTGACGTACTGCTTGAAAAAATGTCAGAATTTAGACAATTAAAAATATTCTTTAAAAAAAATCTCTCTCTCTCTCTCTCTCTCTCTCTCTCTCTCTCTCTCTCTCTCTCTCTCTCTCTCTCTCTCTCTCTCTCTCTCTCTCTCTCTCTCTTTTAATTTGTTCAGTTGACTGTGTGTCTGGAGTTTGAGGAGTATGCATGAATAGAAGACATGCTCATATTTATGAGCCCTGCAGAGACTGTGTTAGGTAGTGAATCATTCTAGGATTAGTCAATGGAATGAACTTAGAGATGGAAGGTTAGAAAAATAAAATGATTTTAGTTGCATAAAAGTGTGTTAAAAGTCATATTTGATACAGTGTCCGCATATGCCTGAGAGTAAAATGAGCCCTGCAAAAATGAAGCATGTTTGAAAGGGAAATCAAAGCAGCATGGCTTGACATAGAAAGGATGCTCTTGTCTAATCACATCATTGCTGTTGATTCAGTCATTATCATCTGATTACAAGTAACAGAAACTGGATTTCATGAACAGTTCATGGTATTGGATTTGATGCATCAGTCATGATTTATACGTAAAGACCATTCTTAACTGGGCATGCATTCTGCTTACGAATCAGGTTGAAAGTGTATGTAGTGTTCCCAGGACATGCTCCGGCCAGGCACATAG
>JAWQFJ010001587.1:0-12500 GCA_034096865.1 Theodoxus fluviatilis
GTACCTAACATAAGCCTAACCCACCCAACAACCACCCAACCAACCCATCAACCACCCAACCCACCCAACAACCACCCAACCCACCCAACAACCACCCAACCCACCCAAATACCACGCAACACACCCAACAACCACCCAACAACCACCCAACAACCACCCAACAACCACCCAACAACCACCAAACAACCACCCAACAACCACCCAACAACCACCCAACAACCATCCAATAACCATCCAACAACCACCCAACCAAACCAACAACCACCCAACAACCACCCAACCCACCAAATAACCACCCAACCCACCCAACAACCACCCAACCCACCCAACAACCACCCAACCCACCCAACAACAACCCAACCCACCCAACAACCAACCAACCCACCCAAAAACCACTCAACCCACCAAACAACCACCCAACCCACCCAACAACCACCCAACCCACCTAACAACCACCCAACCCACCCAACAACCAACCAACCCACCCAACAACCACCCAACCCACCCAACAACCACCTAACCCACCCAACAACCAACCAACCCACCCAACAACCACCCAACCCACCTAACAACCACCCAACGCACCCAACAACCACCCAACCCACCCAACAACCACCTTACCCACCCGAAAACCAACCAACCCACCCAACAACCACCCAACCGACCCAACAACCACCCAACAACCACCCAACAACCAACCAACCCACCCAACAACCTACCAACCCACCCAACAACCAACCAACCCACCCAACAACCAACCAACCCACCCACCCAACAACCAACCCCAAAACCCACCCAAAACAACCCACAACCACCCAACAGCCACCCAACAACCACCCAACAACCAACCAACCTACCCAAAAACCACCCAACAACCACCCAACAACCACCCATTAACAACCCAACAACCACCCAACAACCATCACACAACCACCCAACCCACGAAACAATAACCCAACAACCCACCCAACAACCCACCCAACAACCCACCCAACAACCCACCCAAAACAACCCACAACAAACCAACAACCACCTAACAACCACCCAACCCACCCAACAACCACCCTACCCACCCAACAACCACCCAACCCACACAAAAACCACCCAACAACCACCCAACCCACCCAACAACAACCAAAACCACCCACCCAACAACCACCCAACAACCAACCCAAAACAATCCACAACCACCCAACCCACCCAACAACCACCCAACACACTCAACAACCACCAATCAACCACCCAACCCACCCAACAACAACCACAAGAAGGGCAAAGCCCATACGACTCACATGCTTGACCTTGACCTTTATATGACCTTGACCTTCAGGTGACCTTCAAGGTCAAGGTCAAACAACTAAACCTACCAATGGCATCATACACAAAGAAATGCTTTACACATTTTTCCTACCAAAATACATGTGACCTTGTCCCAAGGTCAAGGTCATCCAAGGTCATGCAACACAAAGCTGTTAATTCAAGACATAGGAAGCACAATGGTGCTTATTGGCACTTTCTACCATGAGATATAGTCACTTTTAGTGGTTCACTACCCCATTTTGGTCACATTTCATAAGGGTCAAAGTGACCTTGACCTTGATGATATGTGACCAAATGTGTCTCATGATGAAAGTATAACATGTGCCCCACATAATTATTAAGTTTGAAACAGTTATCTTCCATAGTTCAGGGTCAAGGTCACTTCAAAATATGTATACAATCCAACTTTGAAGAGCTCCTGTGACCTTGACCTTGAAGCAAGGTCAACCAAACTGGTATCAAAAGATGGGCTTGCTTTGACCTATATACCACTTGTAGCTAAGGTCGCCATTCTCAATAACGTGGGAGAAAATTGGGAAAATGTGAAAAATGACTGTTTTTGAGACCACATTTATGGCTCCTGTGACCTTGACCTTGAAGCAAGGTCAAGTCACTATGTATGTTTTTTGAGGCCTTGTCATCATACACCATCATGCCACAATTGGTGTTGATAGACTTAATAGTCTCCGAGAAAAATCCAACGTTTAAGTTTTTTACGGACGCCCGCCCGGACGGACGGACGGACGGACGGACGGACGGACGGACGACACGGCTCAGTACATAGACTCACTTTTGCTTCGCATGTGAGTCAAAAACCACCCACCCAACAACCACCCAACAACCAACCCAAAACAATCCACAACCACCCAACCCACCCAACAACCACCCAACAACCACCCAACAACTACCCAACAACCACCCAACCCACCCAACAACCACCCAACAACCACCCAACCAACCCAACAACAACCCAACAACCCACACAACAACCCACCCAACAACCCACCCAAAACAACCCACAACCACCCAACAACCACCCAACAACCACCCAACCCACCCAACAACCACGCAACCCATGCAACAACCACCCAACCCACCGAAAAACCACCCAACAACAACCCAACAACCACCCAACAACAACCCAACAACCACCCAACATCCACCCACGAACCACGCAACAACCATCCAACAACCACCCAACAACCACCCAACAACCACCCAACCAACCCAACAACCACCTAACCCACCCAACAACCACCCAACTCACCCAACAACCACCCAACCTACCCAACAACAACCCAACAACCACCCAACAACATCCCAACCCACCCAACAACAACCACCAAACCCACCCAACAACCCACCCAACAACCCACCAAAACAACCCACTACCACCCAACAACCACCCAACCCACCCCAAAACCACCCAACCCACCCAAAACCACCCAACCCACCCAACAACCACCCAACAACCACCCAACAACCACCCAACAACCACCCAACCCACCCAACAACCACCCAACCCACCCAACAACCACCCACCACCAACACCACCCAACCACCAAACAACCACCCAACCCACCCAACAACCACCCAACACACCCAACAACCACCCAACAACCACCCAACAACAACCCAACAACCACCCAACAACCACCCAACCCACGCAACAACAACCCAACAACCCACGCAAAAACCCAGACAAAACAACCCACAACCACCCAACAACCACCCAACAACCACCCAACCCACCCAACAACCACCCACCCCACCCAACAACCACCCAGCCAACCAAAAACCACCCAAAACCACCCAACAACCACCCAACAACCACTTAACAACCATCCAACAACCACTTAACAACCATCCAACAACCACCCAACCCACCCAACAACCACCCAAACCACCCAACAACCACCCAACCCACCTAACAACCACCCAACCCACCCACCAACCACCCAACGACCCACCCAAAACAACCCACAACAACCCAACCCACCCATTAACAACCCAACAACCACCCAACCCACCCAACAACAACCCAACAACCCACCCAACAACCACCCAACAACCCACCCAACAACCACCCAACAACCCACCCAAAACAACCCAAAACCACCCAACCCACCCAACAACCACCCAAAAACCACCCAACAACCACCATACCCACCCAACAAACACCCAACAACCCACCCAACAACCACCCAACAACCCACCCAACAACAACCCAACAAGCCACCTAACAACCCACCCAACAACCCACCCCAAAAAAACCACAACCACCCAACAACCACCCAACAACCACCCAACAACCACCCAACAACACCCAACAACCATCAAACAACCACCTAACCCACCCGACAACCACCCAACCCACCCGACAACCACCCAACCCACCCAACAACCACCCATCCCACCCAACAACCACCCAACCCACCCAACAACCACCCAACCCACCCAACAACCAACCAACCCACCCAACAACCAACCAACCCACCCAACAACCTCCCAACCCACCCAACAACCACCCAACCCACCCAACAACCACCCAACCCACCCAACAACCACCCAACCCACCCAACAACCACCCAACCCACCCAACAACCACCCAACCCACCCAACAACCACCCAACAACCACCCAACAACCACCCAACAACCACCCAACAACCACCCAACAACCACCCAACAACCACCCAACAACCACCCAACAACCACCCAACAACCACCCAACAACCACCCAACAACCACCCAACAACCACCCAACAACACACCCAACAACCACCCAACAACCACCCAACAACCACCCAACAACCACCCAACAACCACCCAACCCACCCAACAACCACCCAACAACCCACCCAACAACCACCCAACAACCCACCAAACAACCCACCAAACAACCACCCAACAACCCACCCAACACCCACCGACAACCACCCAACAACCACCCAACAACCACCCAACAACCACCCAACAACCACCCAACAACCACCCAACAACCACCCAACAACCACCCAACAACCACCCAACCCACCCAACAACCACCCAACCCACCCAAAAACCACCCAACCCACCCAACAACCACCCAACCCACCCAACAACCACCCAACCCACCCAACAACCACCCAACCCACCCAACAACCACCCAACCCACCCAACAACCACCCAACCCACCCAACAACCACCTAACCCACCCAACAACCACCCAACCCACCCAACAACCACCCAACCCACCCAACAACCACCCAACCCACCCAACAACCACCCAACCCACCCAACAACCACCCAACCCACCCAAGAACGACCCAATAACCACCCAACAACCACCCAACCCACCCAACAACCACCCAACCCACCCAACAACCACCCAACCCACCCAACAATCACCCAACCCAACCAAACAACCCCGCAACGCACCCAACAACCCCCAACCCACCCAACAACCACCCAACCTACCCAACAACCAACCAACCTACCCAACAAACACCCAACCCACCCAACAACCAACCAACCCACCCAACAACCACCCAACGCACCCAACAACCAACCAACCCACCCAACAACCAACCAACCCACCCAACAACCAACCAACCCACCCAACAACAAACCAACCCACCCAACAACCAACCAACCCACTCAACAACCAGCCAACCCACCCAACAACCAACCAACCCACCCAACAACTAACCAACCCACCTTACAACAAACCAACCCACCCAACAACCAACCAACCCACCCAACAACCAACCAACCCACCCAACAACCAACCAACAAACCCAACCCAATTAACCAACTAACCAACCAACCCAATCCAACCAACCCACTCTCCAACCCACAAACCCAGCCACCAACCCAGCCACCAACCCACCAAACCCACCCACCAATCCACCCAACCCAACCAACCCACCCACCCATACCCACACACCCACCCATACCCACCCACCCACCCATATCCCCCCCCCACCCACCTCACCCACCCACCCATACCCACCACCCATACCCACCCACCCACCCACCCATCCCTCCACCCACCCACCCACCCACCCACCACCACCACTATCACCATCATCATCATCATCATCATCATCATCATCATTATCATCATCATCAATTATCAGTAGCAGAAGCACCATCACAACCAACCACCCAACAACCCACCCAAAACAACCCAAAACCACCCAACCCACCCAACAACCACCCAACAACCACCCAACCCACCCAACAACCACCCAACAACCACCCAACAACCACCCAACGCACCCAACAACAACCCAACAACCCACCCAACAACCCACCCAACAACCCACCCAAAACAACCCACAACCACCCAACAACCACCCAACCAACCCAACAACCACCCAACCCACCCAACAACCACCCAACCCACCCAAAAACCACCCAACAACCACCCAACAACCACCCAACAACCACCCAACAACCACCCAACAACCACCCAACAACCACCCAACAACCACCCAACAACCACCCAACAACCACCCAACCCACCCAACAACAACCAAACCACCCACCCAACAACCACCCAACAACCAACCCAAAACAATCCACAACCACCCAACCCACCCAACAACCACCCAACAACCACCCAACAACTACCCAACAACCACCCAACCCACCCAACAACAACCCAACAACCACCCAACCAACCCAACAACAACCCAACAACCCACCCAACAACCCACCCAACAACCCACCCAAAACAACCCACAACCACCCAACAACCACCCAACAACCACCCAACCCACCCAACAACCACCCAACCCAAACAACCACCCAACCCACCGAAAAACCACCCAACATACACCCAACAACCACCCAAAAACCACCCAACAACCACCCAACATCCACCCACGAACCACGCAACAACCATCCAACAACCACCCAACAACCACCCAACAACCACCCAACCCACCCAACAACCACCCAACCCACCCAACAACCACCCAACTCACCCAACAACCACCCAACCTACCCAACAACAACCCAACAACCACCCAACAACATCCCAACCCACCCAACAACAACCACCAACAACCCACTTAACAACCACCCAACAACCCACCCAAAACAACCCACAACCACCCAACCCACCCAACAACCACCCAACCCACCAAACCACCCAACCCACCCAAAACCACCCAACAACCACCCAACAACCACCCAACAACCACCCAACAACCACCCAACAACCACCCAACCCACCCAACAACCACCCAACCCACCCAACAACCACCCAACCCACCAACAACCACCCAACCCACCCAACAACCACCCAACCCACCCAACAACCACCCAACACACCCAACAACCACCCAACAACCACCCAACAACAACCCAACAACCACCCAACAACCACCCAACCCACCCAACAACAACCCAACAACCCACGCAAAAACCCACCCAAAACAACCCACAACCACCCAACAACCACCCAACAACCACCCAACCCACCCAACAACCACCCACCCCACCCAACAACCACCCAGCCAACGCAAAAACCACCCAAAACCACCCAACAACCACCCAACAACCACCCAACAACCACTTAACAACCATCCAACAACCACTTAACAACCATCCAACAACCACCCAACCCACCCAACAACCACCCAAACCACCCAACAACCACCCAACCCACCTAACAACCACCCAACCCACCCACCAACCACCCAACGACCCACCCAAAACAACCCACAACAACCCAACCCACCCATTAACAACCCAACAACCACCCAACCCACCCAACAACAACCCAACAACCCACCCAACAACCACCCAACAACCCACCCAACAACCACCAACAACCCACCCAAAACAACCCATAACCACCCAACCCACCCAACAACCACCCAAAAACCACCCAACAACCACCATACCCACCCAACAAACACCCAACAACCCACCCAACAACCACCCAACAACCCACCCAACAACAACCCAACAAGCCACCCAACAACCCACCCAACAACCCACCCAAAACTACCCACAACCACCCAACAACCACCCAACAACCACCCAACAACCACCCAACAACACCCAACAACCATCAACAACCACCTAACACACCCGACAACCACCCAACCCACCCGACAACCACCCAACCCACCCAACAACCACCCATCCCACCCAACAACCACCCAACCCACCCAACAACCACCCAACCCACCCAACAACCAACCAACCCACCCAACAACCACCCAACCCACCCAACAACCTCCCAACCCACCCAACAACCACCCAACCCACCCAACAACCACCCAACCCACCCAACAACCACCCAACCCACCCAACAACCACCCAACCCACCCAACAACCACCCAACCCACCCAACAACCACCCAACAACCACCCAACAACCACCCAACAACCACCCAACAACCACCCAACAACCACCCAACAACCACCCAACAACCACCCAACAACCACCCAACAACCACCCAACAACCACCCAACAACCACCCAACAACCACCCAACAACACCCAACAACCACCCAACAACCACCCAACAACCACCCAACCCACCCAACAACCACCCAACAACCCACCCAACCCACCCAACAACCACCCAACAACCCACCCAACAACCACCCAACAACCCACCAAACAACCCACCAAACAACCTACCAAACAACCCACCCAACACCCACCAACAACCACCCAACAACCACCCAACAACCACCCAACAACCACCCAACAACCACCCAACAACCACCCAACAACCACCCAACAACCACCCAACAACCACCCAACCCACCCAACAACCACCCAACCCACCCAAAAACCACCCAACCCACCCAACAACCACCCAACCCACCCAACAACCACCCAACCCACCCAACAACCACCCAACCCACCCAACAACCACCCAACCCACCCAACAACCACCCAACCCACCCAACAAACCACCTAACCCACCCAACAACCACCCAACCCACCCAACAACCACCCAACCCACCCAACAACCACCCAACCCACCCAACAACCACCCAACCCACCCAACAACCACCCAACCCACCCAAGAACGACCCAATAACCACCCAACAACCACCCAACCCACCCAACAACCACCCAACCCACCCAACAACCACCCAAACCACCCAACAATCACCCAACCCACCAAACAACCACGCAACCCACCCAACAACCCCCTAACCCACCCAACAACCACCCAACCTACCCAACAACCAACCAACCTACCCAACAAACACCCAACCCACCCAACAACCAACCAACCCACCCAACAACCACCCAACGCACCCAACAACCAACCAACCCACCCAACAACCAACCAATCCACCCAACAACCAACCAACCCACCCAACAACACACCAACCCACCCAACAACCAACCAACCCACTCAACAACCAGCCAACCCACCCAACAACCAACCAACCCACCCAACAACTAACCAACCCACCTTACAACAAACCAACCCACCCAACAACCAACCAACCCACCCAACAACCAACCAACCCACCCAACAACCAACCAACCAACCCAACCCAATTAACCAACTAACCAACCAACCCAATCCAACCAACCCACTCTCCAACCCACCAACCCAGCCACCAACCCAGCCACCAACCCACCCAACCCACCCACCAATCCACCCAACCCAACCAACCCACCCACCCATACCCACACACCCACCCATACCCACCCACCCACCCATACCCCCCCCCCACCCACTCACCCATACCCATCCCCCCACCCATACCCACCCACCCACCCACCCATCCCTCCACCCACCACCACCACCACCATCACCATCATCATCATCATCATCATCATCATCATCATTATCATCATCATCAATTATCAGTAGCAGAAGCACCATCACAACCAACCACCCAACAACCCACCCCCCAAAAAAAAACAACCACCCAACCCACCCAACAACCACCCAACAACCACCCAACCCACCCAACAACCACCCAACAACCACCCAACAACCACCCAACGCACCCAACAACAACCCAACAACCCACCCAACAACCCACCCAACAACCCACCCAAAACAACCCACAACCACCCAACAACCACCCAACCAACCCAACAACCACCCAACCCACCCAACAACCACCCAACCCACCCAAAAACCACCCAACAACCACCCAACAACCACCCAACAACCACCCAACAACCACCCAACAACCACCAACCCACCCAACAACCACCCAACCCACCCAACAACCACCCAACCCACCCAACAACCACCCAACCCACCCAACAACCACCCAACCCACCCAACAACCAACCAACCCACCCAACAACCACCCAACCCACCCAACAACCACCCAACCCACCCAACAACCACCCAACCCACCCAACAACCACCCAACCCACCCAACAACCACCCAACCCACCAACAACCACCCAACAACCAACCAACAACCACCCAACAACCACCCAACCCACCAAAACAACCCACAACCACCCAACAACCACCCAACCCACCCAACAACCACCCAACCCACCCAACAACCACCCAACCCACCCAAAACCACCCAAACCACCCAACAACCACCCAACACCACAACAACATCCAAACCACCAACACCACCACAACCACCAACCCACCAACAACCACCCAACCCACCCAACAACCACCCAACCCACCCAACAACCACCCAACCACCCACCAACCACCCAACAACCACCCAACAACCACCAACCACCACCCAACAACCACCACCCACCAACAACCACCCAACAACCACCCAACAACCACCCAACAACCCACCCAACACAACCCACAACCACTAAACCCACCCAACAACCACCCATCACCCACCAACAACCACCCACCCACCCACCACCAACAACCACCACAACCCACCCAACATCACCACAACCCACCCAACAACACCAACAACCCACCCAACAACCACCCAACAACCACCCAACACCACCCAACAACCACCCAACACCACCCAACAACACCAACACCACCCACAACCACCAACCCACCACAACCACCCACAACCACCCAACAACCACCCAACCCACCCAACAACCACACAACCAACCAAACAACCACCCAATCCACCACACCACCACCCAACCCACCCAACCACCCACCAACCCACCCAACCACCAACCACCCACCAACCAACCACCAACCCACCAACCACCACCCACCCACCAACCACCCAACCCACCAACCACCCAACCCACCAACCACCCAACCCACCCAACCCACCCAATCCACCCAACACCACCCAACCACCCACAACCACCCTACCCACCCAACAACCACTCAACAACCACCCAACAACCACCCAACACAAACCCAACACCATCCAACAACCACCAACAACCACCCAACAACCACCCACCCACCCAACAACACCCAACCCACCCAAAACCACCCACCCACCAACAACCACCAACAGACCCAACCACAACCCAACAACCACCCAACAACCACCCAACAACCACCCAACCCACCCAACAAACACCCAACCAACCAACAACCAGCAAACAACCACCCAACAACCCACCCAACAACCACCCAACAACCCACCCAACACCCACACACAACCACCCAACAACCACTCAACAACCACCCAACAACCATCCAACAACCACCCAACCCACCCTACGACTACCCAACCCACCCAACGACCACCCAACCACCCAACCCACCCAACGACCACCCAACCCACCCAACGACCACCCAACCCACCCAACGACCACCCAACCCACCCAACGACCACCCAACCCACCCAACGACCACCCAACCCACCCAACGACCACCCAACCCACCCAACAACCACCCACAACCACCCAACAACCACCCAACCCACCCAACAACCACCCAACCCACCCAACAACCACCCACCCACCCAACAACCAACCAACCCACCCAACAACCACCCAACCCACCCAAAAACCACCCACCCACCAACAACCACCCACCCACCCAACAACAACCCAACGCACCCAACAACCACACAACCTACCCAACAACCCCCCAACCCACCCAACAACCACCCAACAACCACCCAACAACCACCCAACAACCACCCAACAACCACCCAACCCCCCCAACAACCACCCAACCCACCCCAAAACCACCAAACCACCAACAACCACCCACCCACCCAACAACCACCCTCCCACCCACCCACAACCACCCATCCACCCAACAACCACCCAACCCACCAACAACCACCCAACTCACCCAACAACCACCCAACTCACTCAACAACCACCCAACTCACTCAACAACCACCCAACCCACCCGACCACCACCCAACCATCACCCAACAACCACCCAACCCACCCAACAACCACCCAACCCACCAAACACCACCCAACCCACCCACAACCACCCAACCACCACCACCACCCAACCCACCCACAACCACCCAACCCACCCAACAACCACCCAACCACCACCCACCACCACCCACCATCACCCAACAACCACCAACCCACCAACAACCACCCACCCACCCAACATCCATCCATCCTCCCACCCACCAACAACCACCCAACCACCCAACAACCACCACCTACCCACCAACAATCCACCCACCCACCAACAACCACCCACCCACCCAACAACCCCCCACCACCACCACCCAACAACCACCCGACCCCACAACATCCTCCCAACCCCACAACAACATCCCAACCCACCCAACAACCACCCGACCCACCCAACACCACCCACCACCCAACACCACCCAACTACCCATCAACCACCCACCACCCAACAACCACCCAACAACCACCAACAACCACCCACCACCCACAACCACCCACCACCCAACACCACCAACCCCACAACACCCCACCCCAAAACACACCCAACCCACCCATCACCACCCAACCCACCAACACCACCCACACACCCAACACCACCCACCCCACAACACCTCCCACCACCACAACACCACCCAACCCACCCAACAACCACCACCCACCCACAACAACCAACCCACCCACCACCACCCACTCATCCACCCAACACCACCACCCCACAACATCCTCCCAACCCCACCAACAACCACCCACCCACCCAACAACCACCCCACCCACCCACCAACAACCACCAACCCACCCACCAACCACCCACCACCCAACAACCACCCAACCACCCACAACCACCCACTCACCACAACCACCCAACCCACCCAACAACCACCCACCCA
>JAWQFJ010001587.1:17500-35000 GCA_034096865.1 Theodoxus fluviatilis
CGGCCTTACAGGCTCTGCGGGGTAGAGAGATTTCCCATCCATACTTGTTTGGCATTTTTGCTCATCTATGTCGGCTTCAGTGTTGGGGTACTGAGGTCGCCTCTTGCTGGATCCCTAGTCATATGGGCATTCCGGGTAACGAGAGAGCAGATCAAGCTGCTAAGTCTGCTCTCTCCCTTCCCACGTCCCCGGGCAGGATCCCGGCGGGCGACCTAGTACCCCGTATTAATGCATATATTTTAAAACTGTGTCAGGCCGACTGGGACGGCAGGGTACATAACAAACTTCATGAAGTAGCTTCAGTGTGGGGTGAGCGACTCTCCCCCACATCGCTCACGAGAAGAGAGGAAGTTGTGCTCTGCCGTTTCCGGATCGGCCATTCTGTTCTGACCCACTCCTATTTGTTGCGGTCGGAGCCTCCATCGGAATGAAGTACCTGCCAGTGAAGGCTTACAATGAGGCACGTTCTGGTGGAGTGTCCCCGACTTGCTCATCTACGGAGTGGGTCGAGCAGTGTGATATTTTTAAAGATCCTCTTGCTGTGATAAAATTTTTGATTGATTCTGAGTTTTATTCTCGTCTATGAGTCGTATTATGTATTCATTGTTTTCGATATTTCTCCACTTACCTCTTATGAGGTATTCTTTTAATTACACATTTGTATACAGTGGAAGTATGGCGTGGCCTTGAATGGCCTTCAGGGCTTATGAGCCCTTGGGCTCCATCCATCCATCCCCAAGTGTTTTGTGGGTGACAAGAGAGATCGATATGTGAATTTTTGCCCTATCGCCCTTTATGCTTTACCGTGTTTGAAGGTTCTACACAGCCTTTGCGGGCTGATGGTTAATTGTATTAGACTCCACTGTCATGAAATGTTTTTATACCTTGTGAAAGATGGGTGTTTCTCAATGCTGTGGAGTTATATAGCCTACAAGGCTGATAGGCCCTTAAACTCCATTCATCCATCCATCGCCCAACAGAACCACATTCTTTTTGAAGGCACAAACTTTTTCCATCATTTTTACAAATTCATCATACCAACAGTAGGTAGATGCAAGATTTCTGTAGAAAAATCCCAACATAACAGATGAGTGCACATTACTTTTCACTTCAAGCCATTAACATTCAACACTGAACTTTTCTCAATCTCATCTACGAACTACACATTGTTTCATATCGCAACGAATATATGCTGCCAACCCGGTTTGCCCTGAATGTTCTGCATCTTGTCTCTCAATATAGAAACCTGGAATATCAATCGTATCGTTGCTTATACTTAGATGAAGACGTGTTTCGCACAATCAAAAATGTGTAACTTTTCTTTCTGAATAAATAAGTTGATGTCCATCACCTTATTATAAAGATGATAGACATTAATGTGTCCAACGCGCAGGTTGTGCTTTGTCATTGAATATAGCACCAAAACGCATACCCACTCACACACACACACACACTTAAATACAAATGTTAATTCATTTTTCTAAGTGTAGTAAAGGGCAAGAGAAACCATAGAGGAAGATGTCATTTCTTTTATTTCTAGTGATGTGGGTATTGCCACTGCATATAGGGAGGGAAGAAGGGGACAAATGGATGAAAATGCTGGTATGGAGGCATAGGCATCATTTGAGGGAGAACATGAGGCCATCTGAAGGGATGAAACATCAGACTGTCACGATGTGGATAGCGCGATGGATGAGATTCATGTGACCTCAGATTCTCCCTAGCACATTCAGGAGGTCTCCCATATGAATCAACAGGCTCAGAGCCAGCAGCAGCTCTTTCGTCCCCAGATCTAATAGGCAAGGGAGAAGGGACTGGTTTCAGCTCGGGCTCAGGGTCCCTCACTACTCGTGATTTCCTTTCATTACGTGCTTCTGTATTTTGAGTAGGCTGCAATCTGGTGTCGGCAGTTGTCTGCAACACATTTGTTTTGAAATTCATTCCGCTGCTGCACAGGATAATTTTCTCGTAAAGCAGACCCGCTAATCCTGGACAACGAGAGATTTGAGAACAGAAATGTCTTGATTTGCCGAAGCAAAACTCCTGTGCCTTTCTCGTTGAGGCAAGCATCATTTGAAAGTAGATGGATGTTGATGTAACCATTTGCGGACTGAAGCTTTTCCTCAGAAAGAAAGCTTATTCTGTTTCTTTTACAGAGAGCTCAAAGATGTTTGTTGAGCATACCGGTGGGTTTCACTGCGCGTTGTTTTGGGGGAATAATGGCAGTAATCGCCACTTCAGCCCTAGGAAACGCTCTCCTGAGTTCAGGAACAAGCTTGTCAAAATCACGCATAGATGAGATGTTGGAGTCATTTGTTCCTGCATGAACAATTACTTTGCTCAAATCATTTCGTGGTGAACACAAAGACAAGGCATTCACCACATCAGCTACATAACCACCAAACAGAGTACGCACATGCGTTTTTCCTGAGCGATCAAGACGTGTGCGGATGATGTGTTCGAGGTCTGAATTTCCTATCATGATATTTTTCACTTCTCCAGGCTGAGGTAGTAGTATGTTGAACTTTTTTGGTGATTGTTTCTTCTTTTCAGCCTCGGCAACAACACGCTTGCCTTTCCTTTCACAATGTGACGATGGTAGTGTGGAAGTTGAACAGTTCTGAGAGAGATCATTTCTGCTGCAGGACTCTTTCAATTGAGCACTTGACGATGCAGGCACATGTAAATTGGTTGTTTGACGATTTGCAGTGGTATGATTCAGAGAACAAACTGCAAGTGTATTCCCAGAGTGGTTGTCAACTGAAACAGTCAATTCCCCTTTGCATTTATTTTCTTCCTTCATTTTTTTCCGTTGTCTCTTTTCCGTTTTTTCTAGTTTTGATGTTAAGGTGTCAACCAACCGGGAAAGCTTTTCATTTTCAGCCTTGAGCATTTCTATATCCCGCTGGATGGTCTGATGATTTATTTTCTCCTTATTGACAATCTGTGCTTTATGATCATTCAACAGTCCGAGCACACAGTTGTAACATAAGTGATGTTGTAGCAGTTCATGGCATCCATGACATTGCATCTTACCGATTGCCGATTTTGAAGTAGATGACACATTAATATTTGCGTCAGGTACGTCAGAAATTTCTATTTTACTTTCCTCAGAAGTACCGTCAGTTTTTGTTTTTATTGTGGAACACTGAGGGGATGGAGATCTCGGTGACATTCGATCTGAGGAGCACTGAGGGGATGGTGATCTCGGTGACATTCGATCTGAGGAACACTGAGGGGATGAGTCTCTGGGTGCCACTTGCTCCGAGTAGGGCTGAGGGGAGGGGGCCTTGGATGTCATGTGCTTGTTAAACATATCCAATTTAGTGTTAATATCGGGATCATCCAGGCCCGCTTTGCACATTATGTCCAACAAGTCTTCCCAGAAATAGTTCAGATGGGTCCATTCGCAAGGGAACGCAGCGTTGTTCGATACAGAGAGAGAGAGAGAGAGAGAGAGAGAGAGAGAGAGAGAGAGAGAGAGAGAGAGAGTGTAGAGAGTGTAGAGATTACTCTTTTTGAAGACTGTATCTCTCTACCATCTTTGTCCATGTCATGGGAGGAGATATTGTTTTTTTAGTACAGCCACTGCTGCATTTTCGAATGCAACAAATGCAGCAGTACTAAATTGATTACAATGTTATTGGATTTCTCTTTGATGACGATGTGCCGTCTTTTTGCTGCTGTACCTATTTTTTTTACAGTTCGTTCTTTATTTAGAACAAACTGGCTGAATCTTGACCTCGAGAGTACAGTTCGATTAGAAGATAAAACAGAGACAAGGTCTATATCAAGCGGTGGGAGTGACCGACAACGTAGAAAGAGAGAGGTAGAGAGAGAGGTAGAGAAAGAGGTAGAGAGAGAGAGAGAGAGAGAGAGAGAGAGAGAGAGAGAGAGAGAGATAATGCAGCTATGAGCAAATGCCATGCAATTGTTTTCTCTCCTAGTTTGCCTCACACTGGCTGCAACACTAACTCAAAAACTCATATGTGTAAGATGCTCCACCAACATGTATTACACCAAGTGTAGAAGAGACACTAGCAGAGACAACACTTGATGTAAGAGTGCAAGTGACCATTGTCACTGGGGTTGTGGCTGCCTGACACATAGAAATACTTGTACTAGTAGAAGTGGCCAAAGCATCGGTATTTGTCGCTCTTTTAGCATACGGCCGGCATCAGTCGTCGGTCGCGATCGGTCATGCTTTTGTATGGATGGAACTGCCTTTGGTAGTAGCTTCTTTTTTCCCCACCGGATATCCCATCTCCTCCTGCGGCTGGTATGAGTGTAGGTAGCAATCGGGAGCGAAGTGCTTGCTGCAGACGACCGAGAATGATGTTTGCACAAACGTAGCACTGCATGTTCGTACAAAGCGCACCCACTGGCGGTTTAATGATGGGTCCCTCGGAAATCTATGCGCCCCCACTCCATCTGTTTCTCAAGGAACATTCAGCAACTGCGCATTCAACACCATTGCATTTCCTCTTCAATGAAACGGCCGGTGTAGACTTACCGCTAGTGGAAACTGCATTGGCAGACGCCGTGCGTTGAAGCGACTAGTCGAAGTGACGTCACTTCCTGTTTTTCGAATTTTCCAAGTGAAGTTTTCAACAATTAATTAATTACAAATTGGAACAGACTTTTTCAGCCAAATGAACTCAATGATGGATTTTTGTATAACTTTTGCCAACATCTCAATGATTTTGACTGCGTGCTGTCCTAGATCTTTAACACAGGTTTCAGAGACTTCCAGAATCTAGTACAACGTTCCCCATGCCCTAGCGGCTTTCTCAACTGACGTCACGTGACACAGCCAAGACAAATTTAGCCCCTCTCCGCCGCGACGCCAGGCAACAGCCCGATTGCGCTATGATGTTCACGTTCGTTCTAGAACCTTCACATCATAGGCGTTGCAGAATACGTTTTTCGTACCTACTCATTAGAACTTCCGGATTTTCTTGGAAACGAAGATTTAAAAAAATTCTTTAATTATGCAATCTGCATTCTTTAATTATGCAATCTGCATTTTTATTCCAAATAAGGCTGCAGTCGATTTCTTCAAGTTTGTGTGACAATGTTAGACATGTTTTTGTGGACTCACAGGAAGGATTTTACGCTTTTGTTGGGTTGATAGAACCATGCGTGTTGGTTTAGATAGATTTCTATGTTGTTGAGATGGTACCACGATACTATTCTTTGAGGCCTTTGTTGCGTCTAAACTCTAGTTCAGCTACTCTGTCACCGCTAGTACTAAGTGTGCAGTTATCTGCATACAGGTCTGCTTCAAGTGTTGCACCTGTCTTAAGAAATCACTAATGAATATTTTCAAGAGAGGGATCCCTGGGTGACTCCTGAGGTAACTGGTTTTGTTTTTGACGTTTCGAAGTTCAAAACTTCTGTGTGTTTTCTGTTGTGTATGTGCGACTGTAACCACTTGATTGCAGTGAACAATTTAAACGATATAGGTTTGAGAGCAAGATGTCATAAAGAGCAGGGTCGAAGGCATTTGAAAGATCAAGGAAAACCGCAGCTACAAATTTGTCATTAGGCCTATTGTTGTTATAATACCATTTGTTCGTGATAAAAGTTAAGTCAGTATGGCAGGATCTGAGCTTTCTGGAACCAGACTAAAACTAGGTAACTACTTCTTTTCCTTCATTGGAGTTTCAGAAAGAATCGTGTACAAGTCTTACTGCGGTTTTACTTATAAGTGGTAAAACTGAAACAGGTCGGTAGTTGTCAACTTTGTCTTTTAAGGCTGTCAAGATACTTTGTACACGAGTTTGCGACTGATTTGCGCAAACAGGAATTGCTAGACCCATTGGATGACTAGTCCAGATACAGTTGATATTCACCTGTACTTAACTGAGTTCTTTGGTAAACCTGGAATTTTCAAATGTCAGTTTAATTCATCCCCACACTGGTTGTGTGTTTTAATTTCTCCGACACCACTACACCACAGCAAACACTAGACCTTCACCCGTGCCCTCAACCTTCATTCACTTTTTTTCTACAACCTTCCTTATGCAACGCATTCAAGGGATCGCCCTACCACTCGATTCCATCGCGTCGCTCACGTTTCCTTCTGCCCAACATCACCTGCTGCCACTCAACCTATTTATCGTCATAGGTCACCATGACCCGCAATTGCCCGGAAGAGCCTCGTTCTTGGCACCCTCCAGGCTGACTTCCGGTCTCTGCAGAAAAAAACCCTGCCAAGGATCGAGTTCGCAGAACGCTGCCGTGGTGTGCACCTTTTCCATTTTTCTGCATCTGACGAAGCGGAAAAAACCGGTCGTCCACTCCCCCCACCCCCCCACCCCCTCCAGCGCTAATTGGAAGGTGCAAAGCAATACTACTGTGAGCTTCGCAACTCGAACCCAGTCCAAAACGCTGCCATTAGGAAAATGGAGTGATCAGGCGGGTAAGTGATAACTTCTGAAAACAGTGCCTGGCGCTGTTTTTTCCAGCAAGCTTTTGCTCAGTATTTGCCATGCTTATGTTGCTGCAAGTAAACACTAATTTCACTAGTTTGTGATTTCCCCCTCTCAAAATAAAGTACACCGAGGCCTTAGAAACCGATTGATTGAAACTACTGTTTGAATCAGCTCTAACATATTTTGTTAAGAAGGATGATAAACGATAATTATTACTTTACTTAGTTAAATGCTCAGTTTCTCGCCGTCACACATGCAATGGTTTCCACATGGGCTCAGAACTCTTCAATCATGACTACGTTTACAATAACAACATCGGATATATTCTACACTTATCACGAATGCATAGACAATCAATAAACCATCATGAATCGTCGGAGGAAATGTTAACAGTCCGAGATTTATTTGGCTTACATTTCTGTCTGAAGTGTTCACATGTGACAAGTCACCAAGACCTCGACATTAATAATTGTAAGCTACACGTGCAGACAAGATGTAGTTTTTCCAAACATGGATCAATGGAAAAATATGCCACACCGCAAATACCGACTGCGACGATCAAGAGCAGTGTAGACAAAAGCAAGTGTTGCAACGTGTCTCTTTTGCAAAGTCTTATCTGTACGGGAATTCTCCTAGCTTGCACCGGGAAGTCCTATCTGTACGGGGATTCTCCTAGCTTGCACCTGGAAGATGAAGTCCACAAAATCCGGTAGTCGTTTACAAAAAAAGCTTTATTCAAGCACTGGCGATATACAGCAATGCAACCAATAACCGGCATTGCCACATTCATCATTATCTGCAGCTATGCTGATATTCAATGCAGTCTTTTAACAACAACAAACTATCCTAACAAGATAGCTAGGCTATCGTAAGTTTTTTTTAAATTCTTGATCTGCACGTGATCAAGATCAAATGACGTTGTATTTTGCGGGAATTCGTATCACATGTATCGACTAGGTATGTGTCCAACAACTAATATGATTTCCATTACTGTGATGATGCGTAATCTTAGGTTTATGGTTGGAGCAACGGATGGGAACCCCAATCTACATGTACTTGGGAAACAGTGCAGCGGGGTCATTTGACCGCCAGTGCCAAAGGACTCAGACAGCATCTGTGTGGTCATGTTCTTCTGCACAGTCGAAGTGAAGGGGCGTAAACCACTTTACAGATACCCATTTTCACCCTGTTGGAATGTGTTCTTGGACTTTATGTGTACTTGGGTGCATAAGCGCCCGCCTGAAGGGCTGGAGGACCATTTAAGCGATATTAAGATTACCGTACTTCTCGTATATCTGTGAAGACACGCGACATTAAGACATACATTTAGGAAACAAACCAGTAGCTTACGGCGATTCATGGAGAGAAGCAATTAGAGAGGGAGTCAAACGTTTCAAAGATTATCATTTGCTTGACCTCGAGAACAAAAGACATCTGCAAATATGGCACGTTGCGTCGCCCATTTATTTGGACTTTGCCGACCTCTGACCTCCTTGTCACAGGTCCCGCGCCTCTGAGTTTGAGCGGTTCTCATCTGTGGCGCCATGGACGTCTGCATCGAAATGCAGAGACTACATGCCGTGTGTGCGTGCACACCCCTTAATGATAGTGAACATCTCAAAAGGTAAACAGTGACTTGCCAATGACTCAGTTAGTCAACGCATTGTCATGGTGTTGGGTTCAATATAAACAACACAATAGACGGCAACTACGTTAATAGGCGGAGTTCCTCGTATTTTGACTGTGGCCGCCTTTATGTGGTTATAAAAGAACTACCGCACAATCGGATTCATCAGCCATCCCAGCAAGGTCATGCTGAAAGTACTGCTGAACAGATTAAAACCTCAGGCAGAGAAAATCATTGCTGAAGAGCGGGCAGGTTTCAGACCAGGTAGGAGCACCACCGAACAGATCTTCAATCTGAGAGTCCTGTGTGAGAAACATGTACAACACCAACAAGATCTGTACCCTGTCTTTATAGACTTTAAGAAAGCATTTGACAGACTGGCATGCTGCTCTGTGAGCCACAATGAGAAGCTACAACATCAGCTCCAAGATCATCAAAGTCGTCGAACATCTCTATGACAGAGCGACCAGCTCAGTCCTGTTTAATGGTACCACAGGCGAATGGTTCAGGACAACGGTCGGAGTCAGACAGGGCTGTCTACTCTCCCCCACACTCTTCAACGTCTTCCTCGAAAGGATAATGACTGATGCCCTAGCAGACCACGAAGGATCAATCAGCATCTGTGGCAGAAATATCACCAACTTACGTTTTGCTGATGGCATTGATGGATTAGCAGGAAGTGAAGAGGAGCTGACTAGTCTTGTCGAGCACCTGGAGAAGACCTCACAGTTATATGGCATGGAGATCAGCGCCGAGAAGACCAAGATGATGACGAACAACCCTCGGGGCTTCAAAATGGAAACAAATGGAAATCAAAGTGATGGGCCAAAAACTGGAAGCGGTGAACAACTTCAAATACCTGGGATCTATTGTGACTGATGAAGGGTCCAAACCAGAGATACTGTCATGGATAGCACAAATAACAGCAGCATTGGCAAAGTTGAAGCCAATATGGCGTGACAGAAATATCACTCTCGCGTCGAAGATCAGGCTCATGCGCACGCTGGCCATCTCCGTATTCTTGTATGCATGCGAGTCCTGGACACTCACATCTGAACTACAGAGACGGATACAAGCCCTGGAAATGAGATGCTACTGCAAGATTCTGAACATCTCATATAAACCCATGTTCCGAATGAGGAAGTCAGCAACAGGATCAGGAGAGCATTTAGACAGTACGAAGACCTGCTCTCAATCGTGAAAAGCAGAAAGCTAAAGTGGTACGGTCACGCGTCAAGAGGCAGCGGGCTGGCTAAGACCATCCTGCAAGGTACCGTTCCAGGTGGGAGAAGGAGAGGCAGGTTTCCGTGAGGGCAGTCAACTGTAGGACTGACAATTCTGTAGTGACATTCCATTGGGGCCTGAGTCGTCACTGGATGGAGACGTTCCCTCGAATGGAAATGGTGCTAGTACATGTATTCAGAGCTCGTCCTCCTTCTTCTCCTCCTCCTCCCGGTACATTTTTTTCTTAAAATTTGCTAAAGCAAAAATATGTCAGGAATGCAAATTTTCCCATTAAACATTTTAACCTTACATGTGTCTGTCGTGCTGAGTACGACCCACGCGTGAGAGACAAGTGCCCACCCCTTTTTCGTGGACCTCTGAAGCGTTCACGGCTTGCCTTCCACGTTCTAGTCATGAAGTGACCTTTGAAGATTGAAAGAAAAAGCTGAGGTAATCTGAGAAAGAATACAAAAAGTGCAGTGGAGGTTCTCCAGCGTTTCCGGGGTTCAGCTGGAAAAAATGCGTATCAACTTGAAAAGAAAACGTACATCTCCATAATCAGCTTCTTCTTTTTCAGTTGATTTGACACTTCGATCGATTTTGCAAAAATCATGGAAACATTACCTTGTGTGGGTCGTGAAAAGCATCATAAAATTATCTTTGCGTCCTGTATGTCCATTTGTCGTTGTAATATCAAACGATCAATCAAGGGGCCCATTGATTGAGGGTAAAATGAAGGGCATTTGAAATCTACGCAAGGGTGAACATTTGGTAGAGTCAGTTGTGCGAATGCTTCCGTAGCAGAACCTGTTCCGTTGTATTCCAGGAAATCAGGAAGGTACAGGCTGTAGCAGCTCATGATACATCCCACCTGTACCCCATCCACTCATGATTATCGATTTGTAAATAGATATTTCACTTCTCGATGACAATAACGACGACGACGACGATGATGATGACTGTCACGACTCAAATATGGGGTGGAACTTTAAATTCACTTCCGGTCCTTTTTAAAACCGGCATGATGCATCTTTACGTGTTTTGCAATGTCAGCACTTGCTGAATGCAATTGTTTTCAACCGTTTCGCACGTGTAATTCAAGTCGTCCTGCGGAGACTCCAGGCCAGACGAGCCTGGCGATGATCAGTAGGGGACGTACAGCAGGACGACGACTCTGCAGCCGGACGTGATGTAGGCGGTTGCGGACGGTCCTCTTGCTAACGTTGGTGTTGGTGGCCGTCCTTAGCTGTCCTCTGATGACCCTGGAGGTGGTAGCCCGGTGCTGCAGCGCCTGCCGTTCAATGAAGCGATCTTCTCGAGGTGTGGTCTTTTGGGGGTGAACCGACCTGGGCCTCTCCTGGACATCGTTGGTGGCCTGGAATCGCTGATTCAGTCTTCCGATGACTGAGTGGGACACTCGCAGTCGCCTGGCCACTTCGCCTTTGGATACGCCCTCTTGCAGCCAGGCAATGGCTCTTCCTCTATCGGTCGTTGTCAGCTTCCTTCTGGCAGGCATGGTGAGAAGATGGCAGCTAGCAGAAAACCAGCAGCTTATAAAGCCAAGTTTGGGATTACAATTCACACTCCACGAAATGTCCTTGCACGTGCAAACCGATTTTTCCATCTTACCTGCCCATGTCTACCAGTGTGCATGTTTCCTGCTAACACGGCATACCCTACCCACTGGTGGATAACATGTGACAGCCATTTGATTTTGTTGACAAAGAAACAGGGTGTTTCAGACTCTAACTTTTTTTCCACAAGTATATGAAGAAAACACGTGTCGATACTGCTGTCAGAGCTGTTGAACTCGGAGTTCCCGACTCCACGCTTACTGTGATAGAAGCCCTCAACTCGCTTTCTTACGTCAGACTTTCCAGATAGCCACAAAGCACCCAGGCGGCTTTTAGACAAACACATGAAGAGATCGAGGGAACACTTGAAAGCGTTGTCGATGAAGTTGTCCTATGTAGCCGTCCTATGTAGCCTCGGTCACTCTCTTTTTGTAACACAGCATGTCAGTTTTGAACTTTTTGTGTGATAGACCTCCCAAATTCTCTCTCTGACTCTTTGTGTCTCTCTGTCTCTCTCTCTCTCTCTCTCTCTGCCCGTCTCTGTCTGTCTGTCTGTCTCTCTCTCTCTCTCTGTCTCTCTCTGTCTCTGTCTCTCTCTGTCTCTGTCTGTCTGTCTGTCTGTCTCTCTCTCTCTCTCTCTCTCTGTCTGTCTCTCATAAAATCTTTAGAGATGTTTAGATACAGTTCCGATTTGAAGTTAGCGAGTTGCCTGTTCACAAACATAGATACAGCTACCAGACGTACCTGAATATTTGTCCGACGTGTTTGAAGGAGGAGGAGAGTGAACTGCATTTTCTGTTTCACTGTCCTGCGTTGTGTGATCTAAGACAAAGATTCTTAATGCCATTTCTCCATCTCTGTTTAAATGGCACTGTCAAATACCTTTTAGCAACCAATGATTACGCTACGACTCGTAAAGCAAATATGTACACATACCATGCGTTTAAGATGAGAATGGAAATAAGAAAAATGAATCATCATTTTTTGAAGACTAGTGCTGCTACACATACCAGTAAACACTGTTTCCCTTGATACTACGTCCAGTCACATATTGCTATTTAGAATCTTCCCTATGCCGCACTTCTCTTTTGCAAATGTTACACCTTGCAATGGGCTGGTGACCTAAGCAATTAAGTTCTTCGCTCGTTCTCTCTCTCTCTGTTTCTCTCTCTCTCTGTCTCTCTCTCTGTGTTTCTCTCTGTCTCTCTCTCTCTGTCTCTCTCTCTGTGTCTCTCTGTCTCTCTCTCTCTCTGTGTTTCTCTCTGTTTATCTCTCTCTCTCTCTCTGATCCTCTCTCTCTGATCCTCTCTCTCTGATCCTCTCTCTCTGATCCTCTCTCTCTGTTTCTCTGTCTCTTTCTCTCTCTGTTTCTCTCTCTCTCTCTCTCTCATATTACCCATATTCATTCAGTACATTTATATTCAGTCTCAGGTATTTGACAATCCTCCTGTGAAATGTTTGACTGCTTCTTGAAACGCTGTCTGTGATTCACGTTTAACTATTAACTTACACTACTTCGAGACAGGCGTACACAATTCAATGAACATGCCAAACGTGTATGTGTACTTGATTACTCTAATATCTGAGATGTTTTATCATCTCCTGTAAATGTTTCTACGGATATTTTTGACGCCTATTGATTACAATTATTCTACACACATGCATTGTTGTAACTATGATATATGATGGATTGACCCACAGCGACTCTCTAAGCGATTCGTAAGAAGCGAATAACTAGGGACACCGTGACTGGATTATGTTTACTCTAAACTGTTCTGGTGATTTTCGTGCTTGATAGCCTTAAATAGCCTACAAAGGCTGATGGGCCGTAAAACACTATCCATCCATCCATCCATCCATCCATCTCTCTCTCTCTCTCTCTCTCTCTCTCTCTCTCTCTCTCTCTCTCTCTCAATCATACGCATGCCCCTAGAAATAAACCTTGGAGGAAACATAAGCTCATGTATCAATTGATTTCTACGGAGGGAGAAAACTGAAATTCACATGGAATGCTAGTAAAATACGAGATGTTAGGATAAACGTGGAGACTCCTGATTTCAGATGTTTCATGATGCACAGCTACCCAAATGATTGATGGTGTATTGATATTGACTCTGCTTGATATTTCTTTGAACAGACTGCTGGTTAATGCAAGCTGCATGTGCCAAAATGTCTCAGTAGGGTCACACAGAGAAAAAAACTACCCAAAACTATTCGATTCAGAATGTACATTGCTAAAAGGGGTGCAACAGAAGTGTTACTTCATTTTGACGAGAGAAAAAGCACACAGAGATAGATATGTGCAGCTGCAAAATGTTTACAAAACCTAATACGTATCAAGAAAGCAGGCTATTTCAAAGTATTGTGTGAACACATAATCAACAGTTTAAATGATTTTTTTCTATTTTTTGGTCTTATTTTGAAGCATTAGTAGCAGAAGAGCCCATTTGCCTAAAATTGATCTGGGCCCGTATTCACAACGGCGATTTATCTTTTTAACACTCGATTTATCCCCTAGCCCCGCGTTATCTTGATCGGTTAGATAAGGTACGCTCGTCAGAGGATCCTAGGTTGCGCTTTGCTATATATACTGGTTTCCAGCCAAGGGAGAGCGGAACAGGCAGTTGGAATCGTCTGAGTTTAGAGATAAATCGGAGTTAAAATAAATCGCCGATAAATCGCCGTTGTGAATACGGGCCCTGAATGTTACGGCGCTAGTATTTCCTCAATATCTTTAGTGTAAATGCATGCCTATTTTAGGCTAGTGATGAAAGATGAACTGTTGCTCATGAGGAACACGACATACCCATTAGAGAAGTGAAGTTCAGTTGGCGCTAGCGAAAAGCTAGGCTGAAAGAGAACACCTGCCTGGAATCGATTATATTCCAGATTATCTTTTACTAATAAGGGAAGGCTTCTAACTCTTTTCTTCACAAAGCTTTTCAGCCGCCTCTACGCTAAAGATGATTTCCCTTCAAGCGCTTCTCATACACATGCACTCGCAGACACACACACTCACGCACACGCACGCAAGCACGCACACACACAGACGTACACACACACGCATGCACACACACGGATGAGTGCGCACATGCATATTGACATGAACCTGCGTATGCCTATATTCACTGGCATACAAACAAATAATCGCATTTTCTTATCGAAACTACGTAATGCAAACCCCTTGTCAAGGCGAACTTTTGTTTCCAAGACTGACGCATAGGCCTACCAGGTAATCCAAGCTCGTCTGTTTTCCTAATTGTGCTGCAAAAAGCAGGTCTGATTCATGCATATCATTACTGTCGACTGCACGCTGACAAATGACGGCGTCTCACCGAGCACTAAGTTTCATCTGATGAAGTCGGACTATTTTCGTGCAGTGGAAATGTGTGTATTCGTTACCCAGTCTCTTGCAGTCAGGGAGGCTTGTTGCGGCCTGTAACGTTGAGACAGCGCAGACCTCCACCTGACAAAGGCCTCAGTGCAGCATTCTTCATGTCGAGATTGCAGGCAGTGTGCTGGTCTGCTGGCACAACATGCCATTCATCATGGAGGAAAAAGTCGAAGCTGTGGCGAATATTAAGCAGCCTACATGCCGATGTAGCGTGCGTCATCACACATTCGTGGCGATTCTCCACTGCGTTGTGCTCCCCTAACCATTGCTTCTTTGTTCTAGAGGCACTGCGACCCTCCGACTCCCGCTGAAACGGAAAAAGCCTCTCATGCGGATACATCACATCCCTCTAGGGACAGTGATGGCTGCAGGTAATACATGGGGACTGATTTTAATTTGGGAGTTTTCCCTACGACTGTGAAGAACTTCTCTGCACCATAACTAGCAGCGTTTCTGGATCATTAGTCGTCACGAACAGCAACAGCAGTAATGACGACGAATGCGCAATACGACGACGACGACGACAACAACAAAGGCGATGACCATAACAAAGTGCTACTGTGGGTTGTGAATATTCGTTCCAGGACCCGAGGGACTCTCAGGGTGCATGCTCAGAATGCACGAGAAGTTCGTGAGTCGATGGGAGACCTCTGCAGTAGAAGCGTTCTTCGTGCTTCTTCTTAAAGTTTCGGGTCAGATGATTAAAATTCAGTGCAGCTTAGATACTTTGTTGGGTTTGGAATGTCATAAGGTACTCAAAGACAGATGTCATAAGAAAACTTTGCTAGTTTTACATATGTTGCGATGCAACTTCCGGACAGGACTCATGAAATTTGCTGCCTTTAGTTTTGAGGAAACGGAGGTAGCTGTCCTTTCCTGTGCGAGGACTTAGTACATCCTGAGTGCTCCAGGAGTTACGTAGCTATCATGTCCAACAGGGAGGCTTTTCATCTTCTTCACACACCTGCCAGCGGAGTCTCATGCAGGCTGGAGAGAGGTAAACAAATTCAGGGCATGCTCTCTATGGCGTCGTCCCCACTCACCCAGAAGGAATTCCAATCTAAAGCTAGCTCAGAGGATCAATCATTGTTAAACTACAGTTTCATTGCACGAAGGCAGCAACGAGTGGCAAAGGCGTGTACAGTTATTCCATACGAAACTGTCCATCTAATTGCAGAACTCTGTCCATGTTATAAAAGTCACCTAAAGAAAGTTGTTGTTTCCAATTAATAAAGACCAATTCATCCACCGTCGCTAGATGTCCTATCAACGACAACAACAACAACAACAACAACAGCAACAACGAAAAGTAATTGATTGAAATAAGATACACGAACTGAACGATCGCTTTCTGATCCTTGATAAATAAGCATGAAAATGGCCCCCCGCCAAAGACTCCCGCTGTGTACATTTGCATCTCTCTTTCCATTCGTCGTGCCAAAGACATGGACTATGCTTTTATGGTGACCTCTTCACTTGTCTCGCCTTTAGCGATTCAGCGTGTGTAAGTGTGTGTGTGTGTGTGTGTGTGTGTGTGCACGTGTGTATGTGTGTGTGTGTATGTGTGTGTGTGTGTGTGTGTGTGCGTGTGTTTGTGTGCACGTGTGTATGTGTGTTTGTGTGTGTATGTGTGTTTGTGTGTATTTGTGGGTGTGCGTGCGTGCGTGCGTGTGTGTGTCTGTGTGCTTTTGTGTGTGTGTGTGTGAGTGTGCAAATGTTTGTGTGTATATGCGTGCGCCTGTGTGTCTGGGTGTGGGAGAAGGGGAGGGATGCCACAGACAACTTCCATTTCTAATATGAATAGTCAGATAGAAGAAAGCCAGACATCTCTTTGCTGCATAGGTTTAACACTCATTTATCAGACTTTTCGATGCACCGGCACTGAATGAGGATTAAGCTAACACGACTCAAGCATGGCTTTTCTGATATCAAACGACCTAATGGTTGTGTAGACAGAGTTAAAAGCGACTAAACGCAAATAGGTTAATGAAGAAAAAATGCCCCACGCAGAACACCACCTCACACGACGACAGAGAAACATACTGTACCCGTGGGAACAGTTAAACGCAACTCGTAATCCGACAGTTGACAATTAATACCCTGCACTTAAATCGTCGTCGGAAATTCCGCCTTTTAGGTAGAGCACGATTGTTAAAATTTAAAGTTCTCTTAAAGCTAAGATATTTTCTTAGGAATAAAGCAAACTGACCAGTATAACAAACTGATTTTTGCAGATTATAGTTTGTTAAAATAATCTTGTAGTCTAGAGTCTTGAATCTTGAAGCTTCACTGGACGAACGCTAACTTCAGTGAAGTCCGACACCGGAGTCCAGCCGACTGTTTTTATTCAAGTGCTGGCTTTCATAGAGACGTCTCTCTCTCTTACAAAAATGGGGAGGGAAGGCAAAGACGGCCCAGGATGGACAGGACGGGGGGGGGGGGGGGGAGATTACATGTCTTGCCGAAAAAAACATGAAAGATGTCTCCCCTTTATGATAAACAGCGCAGAGCTTTAAATATGACTCATATGAGGAATGCTGCCGCATAGGGGGGTGTTTCTATTGTATTGACCAATGGTCACCTGTAATTAGTATGACGTAGACGTGACGTCGCTATACAGAGCAGCGTCACGTGATACAAAAATTTTCCATGACGAAATAATCAATTACTTAACACTGGCAATGTAATTGTTAATTTCATTAATGCGCATGTCTCTGGTTAAACATCTGTGTCCCAGATGAAAGGCATGTCGACTGGGGTAATCCGTAAGATGGCCTTCCATGCTTAATTAATAACTGCAGCTGACCACAAGGGGAATGCCAATTTACTCAGTATGGACTATACCGTTATTTAAACTAATGGTCATAAATCTTTTGGTACGTCGAGGAAGGAACCCGACATGGACATACTGTTATTAATACTTTTAACTGCAATAGGAACACCCCCAGACTGCCTGACGTCTACATGAAACAGATTTACAGAAATCTATACATTGTTGTGTGGTCAAATGACTAAACGAGATCAGACTAACTTATGAGGAAGAAACTGAAACTGACAGCGGTGTTAAAAATAATCAGGCTCTTAAGCTAACTTAGATTCACAGAATACCCCATACGCCAGAGCACGGTTCCGTGGTAAACATGCTGTATATTGGAAAATGACTGAACCAGGGGGCAACATACATCAGTTTGAAATGGAAGAAAACGGGGGCGCAGTCACGTTTTGTCAAGCAAAGGTGTAAAGA
>JAWQFJ010001587.1:37500-57500 GCA_034096865.1 Theodoxus fluviatilis
CTTTGATGAGACTCACTGTGCTGACAGCGAAGTAGGTTTCCTCACATCGTTTTTCAAAGACCTGGAGAGATGGAGAAATGGAACACTCTGTAAAAGCTGCTAGATTTCTGGCGGCCTACTTCTATCATGGGCCGCCTGAGGAAGACTCATCGGTCGAAAAATTGCTTGGCCCACTTACTGTCCGTCCGATATTCAAACTGATCGTCTAGATTTCTTCGTTGTCTTGCCATTGGAGAAATGAATTAGAGGCAGACTGGAAACAGTTGAAACCGCGAGGTTCGCCATCCACCGCTGGCAAGCCCTGTCATGCACAGTGCAACACGCAGACAAAGACGTCTACCTGTCAACCCTGACTCGGCCATGGCGGAAGGACCCCGTCACCTGCTTCGTGGATCGAGCAGCTCCAGGGCTGCCCCAGGCAGACTGCAGCCGTTGTGCTGTCTGCCCTTCTTCTCCAGCAATGTCACCTGTCACCACGTTCAGACGCCCTGCAGGCCCAGTTCTCATCACAAGCCTGAAACGACTGAGTTGCACGACCTGAACACGGTAGCCGCCCCCCTCTTCCCTCATCCTTCCCCTCTCCTCCCTGAGTCCCCTTCTCCACTGTCATCCCTCACCCCAACCCCTGGCCCTACTGTTCCTTTTATCAATCCAGGCTTTCTCTGGCCTCCCTCTCCGGCCCTCTTTTCTTTGTAGGTGTTTCGGTGCCTTCGATTTCTCTATTCAGTTTGGAGCGTCCGGCAGGTCAATCACATCAAGCTGTGCAGAAGCGTGGACCATGCTGACCCGGAGCGGAAGTTCATCAGTTCCAGATGAAGTGCTGGGTCTTACATACACTTTCACGATACAGAACTACCCGTTAACAGAAAAGATTAGATGGCCGCAAATATATATGTAATAAAAGCTAACGCTGAGCTTATTTTATCAAAGTGATACCCTCGTACCTTACATGTATATTGGGAACATGTGCAATCATCAGTACATGTACTACACGTGACTGCAAAGAATCCTACTACATGAAACAGAAAACGCTCCTTATTTTGCATAAATGTAGTAAATATTCATAGTGAACTACCGCAGAACGATATCTGGTTAAAAAACCCACAATGTAAACAGTTAGGATATGATAGGGCTGGAGAGACCCGTTTCGGTGGACGAGAAAGGCCTGGACGCTCCAAACCACACTGAGCCGTCAACATCATGTGTCAAGGCCAAAGTACATAAGGTCGTGGTGACCCCACCGCCTACTTCTCCCTTTCCCATTACAGAACTACGGTTCAAAATACCTTTATCAGTAAAGCTAATCTTCAAGCCTCGTTCAGGCTGTTGACCCAACACCAGCCTGGAACACAAATTTGATCAGACCCGTGACGCCATTCATTAGAAGTGGGCTGACTGTGGACAGAATCGAAAGTAGCGAAGTCCTTCCAACCACTTCATTTCCCCGCAAATGGTCGTGAAGACGAAGCTATCCTCTTTCCAGAGCGTGGGACGGGATTGGAAGACATCGACTACTTTTCAACAGACCACTTCGCCTCCCAATCGTTACTGCGATTTTCTAGTCAGCCATCCTTGTTTTCTAGGGTTTTTTTCTTTCTCTCGCCATTCCTTCTCCATCCTCCATCTATCTCCCTCTCTTTCCCCTTCTCCATCGTAATCTATTTCAACACCCCTCGCTCTCTACCATCCCCTAGACCCATTTCCCTCCATTCTCTTCGGTAGTCTCCTCTCCCCTAACTCTAACAGAGCCTTCTCAACAAACATTGCTGGCAAAATGAGAGGAAATGAGGGTTGGTTCCTTTAATTGCCTCGCTGCAGTCTAGACATCAGGAGAGGTCAGCGAGGAAGGCATCCTACACTGCAACTTACATTTGACCTTCACCTTATTGGTCACAATGACCCGTTTCTTGTCTTTGTTGCAAAAGTATATGTCCTTCTTATCCTTGGCCCCAACAGTCTCGACCACAGGGCAAAAGCCTGCCCCCCCCCCCCCCTGTCTCTCTCTCTCTCTCTCTCTCTCTCTCTCTCTCATCATATCTATATATATATATATATATATATATATATATATATATATATATATATATATATATATGTGTGTGTGTGTGTGTGTGTGTATACTGTATTATGTTCAATTATAATGGGTCGAAGGCCTACTCAATAAACTGTTGAGTTGTTTTGTTGTTGTTGACTCTCTCTGGGTGGAAGGTCACCTATTCCGAAACTAGACGTGTTCGGATCGAGTTCCAAATTCGAGTCCGCGTGTTTACGGAATTATCACATTGAGAATCGAGATAAACAGCAAGGGACCCATTGAACTACTTCAAAATGTGGTGAGAGAGATAGCAAACATAATGTTAGGTTGATGAAGCTCCTGTCAGGACGATGTTTTTGTATTTTGGCTCGCCATAGACGTTGAACCAACAGTCTCACGGTCACACTGAGAGAAAAGTGCACCACAGATGTTCACCTTACACATCCATACTCATTCACGTGCACACAGAGTTACAACACATAGTAATGACACAGAGTAGTCGCCGCAAGTAGTGCTTGCAAGTCCTACGTACAGCCCTCTGTGCTTGCAGGTCCTACGTACAGCCTTCTGTCCTTGCAAGTCTTACTTACAGCCTTCTGTCCTTGCAAGTCTTACGTACAGCCTTCTGTCCTTGCAAGTCTTACGTGCAGCCTTCTGTCCTTGCAAGTCTTACGTACAGCCTTCTGTCCTTGCAAGTCTTACGTGCAGCCTTCTGTCCTTGCAAGTCGTACGTACAGCCTTCTGTCCTTGCAAGTCTTACGTACTGCCCTCTGTGCTTGCAAGTCTTACGTACAACCCTCTGTGCTTGCAAGTCTTACGTACAGCCTTCTGTCCTTGCAAGTCTTACGTACAGCCCTCTGTCCTTGCAAGTCATACGTACAGCCTTATGTGCTTGCAAGTCTTACGTACAGCCCTCTGTCCTTGCAAGTCACACGTACAGCCTTATGTCCTTGCAAGTCACACGTACAGCCTTATGTGCTTGCAAGTCCTACGTACAGTCTTCTGTACTGGCAAGTCATGCTCACAGCCCTCTGTCCTTGCAAGTCCTACGTACAGCCTTCTGGCCTTTCGAGATGCACAATTGTCCGCAATGTATTCGATTGAAATCCTGTTGTTGGCTCTCAGCTGATCGCCGCTGACTGACCTTATACAGTGTGTCAATGGATCACATGATTGGTGTGAGGCATCATTTCACCTTACTCTGCTGCCTGAGGAAACAACAGGACTAGCGGCAGCAGTGACGAACACTACGAATCTTGGGATGCCTTGCAGGAAAAGAATTCCTCCTAGGGCTACACAAACAAGCGAACGATTCGCTCCCAAACGTACACTCTCTCTGCAAAGGCACACTGAACGTGATATGGTTTTCGCAAGAGTCCTTACAGGACTGCCTGCGTCCTTGACTGCTCCCATCCAGTCTGGAACCAAAACCCACACTTCCTTGTCTCTAATGCTAATGCCTGGGTAAATACTGCTGGGTCTTGATAAGAGATGCAGCGCTGAAAGCCAAGCCACCACCGTTCTCTGGACTGGGCAAGGGCGCTGTTTTTCATTCGTGTTCTACTGGTCTGCCGCCGAGTTATCTCCGAAAAGTGTGAATCCATCTTGAGCGGCTGTAGAATAAACGACATTAGGCCTCGATGAAATTTAGTCAAAGCGAGGCTTGTGGTCTGGGCCTAGTGTTTTGTTCTCTAGATTCCTCTTAACGACGCAGCGGATAGAAATTGAAGAACGGTGGTTGTTGTCAAAAATAACTATTCCACGTGGCCCTAGATGCAGTCGACACGTTTTCTAAATGGTACTGACTGCTACTGATCTAAAGGCACATGGAACCTTTTCGAAACACAAATCAAGACGAAAACGTCAAGTACGACCACGACCAAGAAGAAGAAGAAGAAGAAGGGGGAGGAGGAGGAAGAGGAGGAGGAGGAGAAGGAGGAGGAGGAGGAGGAGGAGGAGGAGGAGGAGGAGGAGGAGGAGGAGGAGGAGGAGGAGGAGGAGGAGGAGGAGGAGGAGGAGGGGGAAGAGATTACGGTAATCCCAACATCTCTCCCGTATACGAAACCAACAGCATTCTTAGGATGATGGACCCACCCCTACTTCTAAATCTATCTGCAGAAAACCTCGTGTTGACGGCTTTGAAAGCATACCCAAGTAGACGCAATTGCAACTGTAGAGTGAGCGTAGTAAACACCTTCTCATTCGTCTTAGCTTCCACACAGACATGAATCGGGAGGCCTACCCACCTTCTGCTCCATGCTGTAGCCTGGGGACCAAACTTCTCACTCGCTCAGCCAGCCGGCCTTCACTCACAAGTGGCGGATCCGATCAACCTCCACACTTGAAGAAAGTGCGTAGTGATGAGATCGGGTGCTGGCGGATGGAGAGAAGGGGCAGGGGGTAGGGAAGGCGGGGGCAGAGGTTACCGCGCTGCCGATATCCACACTGCCAGGCAGCCAGACTGGGAGTGAGGGACGGGCGCCAGAGAATGGCCTACAGGTGCTGACGGCAACACCGTCTGTCGGAGCAGTGAGAGGGGCGAGCAGCCCTCTGCATGTTGCTCCCCGTCTTACACCAGTACATCTCCTTCTCCATCCCCCCCTTTCTCCCCTGTATTATTTACCTCCCCCACCCCACCCCCCACCCCCACCCCGCTTTCACTTCTCCTTTCCTTTATTTCCCAAAACCCCGTCGTCCATCCCACCGATAAATAATCCCGTCCAGCGTCTTTTCTCAATCCTTTCCCGTCACCCGGCCCTCCTCATTTTTACCCCCCCCCCCCCCCCGCCCTCTCTCTCTCTCTCTCCCTCTCTCTCTCTCTCTCTCTCTCTCTCTCTCTCTCTCTCTCTCTCTCTCTCTCTCTCAGCAGATTTTGCCCCTCCCCCCCCCCCCCCCCCCCCTCGCCTTTCTTACCTTTTCTCTCCTTTTTCTATTTTTTTCTTTTTTTCTTTTTCATCATCCCACCTGACTTGCCTTGGGGTGCGCTGTGTAACACCCACTTCATCCCTAGCTGCCTTTTGTCTTCCCCCTGCACTCCACATTACTCTGCCCTCTCTGACCCCGTCACCTGTCACTTGGTCTACTCAACCGCGACTGTCTTCGCCTTTTGTTGCTTTCCCCACTTCCACCAGTTTATTGCTTGTCTGAGTCACAGTTATGAAATGAGTGACAGCTTTTCAGTGCCTGCTGGATGGAGAGAGAGAGAGAGAGAGAGAGAGAGAGAGAGAGAGAGAGAGAGAGAGAGAGAGAGAGAGTGCGTGTGTGCGTGCGTGCGTGCAAGCGTGCGCGCGTGCGTGCGTGAATGTGTGTGTGTGTGCGTGCGTGCGAGCGTGCGTGAGTGTGTGTGTGTGTGTGTGTGTGTGTGTTTCTGCGAGTCTCACATCGCATCAGCTTGTCCATCAGTCGGTTTCTATATATATATATATATATATATATATATATATATATATATATATATATATATATATATATCCTTGCCTACCTGTCACACAGACACACACACACACACATATATAAACACACACACACACACACACACACATATATATAAACAAACACACACACGCATGCACGCACGCACGCACGCACACACACACACACACACACACACACACGTGTGTGTGTGTGTGCATCCCTTTTTTCGTCTCTACTCCGGTCAGAATTCATATTTTCACGTTTCTTCTCTGTTTATAGCCTCCCTGCCACGCTTCCTTTCACCGATTTTGCTCTGTGTGGCTGGGGCTGCTGCTCTGTGTGGCTGGGGCTGATGCTCTGTGTGGCTGGGGCTGCTGCTCTGTGGTTTTCGTATGGGATTCACCTCTGGAGAAGCTTTACCCCAACAATTCCGTGTCTTCATCCCTTCTTGCCCGTGTTCCTTTTCATGTTCTCTCTCCCGCCCCTTCCATCTGCTTTGCAATTGTGTGTCCGCCACATCACGCAATAACCGTCCGCATCTCCAACGCGACCATTCACTTATTTTCCCTCTGGTTCCCCTCTTTTCGTCGCTTTGCCAAGTTCTGCCTCGGTCACATCAAACCCTAACTATTTCTATGGCTAATCACAGGATTTCAGAAGATTGTCGTGACCACATGCGGTAACTCAAGCAGCCATCCTCTCATTCGTTGAACGCGAATGGGAAACGACGTATTTTCCAGACAAGATGCTCTAGTGTCTATTCCGTCCATCCGCCACTAGGCAGCGGAGGCAGGCTGGCAGGACGAGACAGAAATTCGGTCCCCTGGCTGCGGTGATGAGCAGGTGGGTAGGCCTCCCCGTTCATGTTTGCGTGGAAGCTATGGCGTGTGAGAAGGCGTTTACGACGCCCACTCTACAGTAGTGATGGTCAGAGATGGGTTCACCAGGTTCAAGTTAATAATCATAGCAGCAGCCATCTTTGTATGATAAGAGCTCGAATACATAATAGAAGGTATATGTGACAGTACTTTTAGAGGAATAATGATTGCTCGATGAGGGTTAAAATCTGCACCAAAGCATACACTTTTTTTGATGATAGCTAAAAGTCATCGAGAATAGTAGTAATGGATACGTTTTACTATTATCATTTGTACACAGGTCCTGAAACGATTTGTAAACGAAATGGGCAGATCGAGGGAAGTGTCCCGACGCTGTTGCTGGCAGACGTGCTCAATCGAAGTGTGATGAATAAAAAACCTGTCAGCGACTGAAGTCAGTGTTACGGCCTTCAACAAGCAGAATACATTCGCGACCGCATTCGCTTAGCTGATAGCGGTTTTTAATTCAGCGCCGTTTGCCGTGATAGGACGGCGATCGCTAGTCTGTCGTCATTCATCTCACACCAACTGCGCAGATTCTTCATTCTCGCCATATCAGGTAAAGCAACTGTCTATTTAGTCCACAACTAGACCGTCATCGGATTCCATTAGAGCTTTACATCGTAAATATAATCAGACTTGGATCAGAATGTATCCTTTGCTACGATGAGTGATCTATATGTGACTACTGATCCTCTCACGACAAACAGCAAGCTAACGCACGCACGCACGCACGCACGCACGCATGCATGCATGCACGCATACTCACACATTCACACACACACTCACACATTCACACACACACACACACACGTGCACGTGCGTTCGCAGGCACCCACGCACGCAGACATGTTCAGGCACGTGTGCTGAAGCGTTTGCACGTGTATACGCGTCACCGCACTATTAGGGAATGAGTCGCAGAGTGCTCGTTGATGATTTTAAGTTGAGTATCATTTCTTTTCTTTTCTTTTGAATTCATACTTTTCACGATGTTAGAAGCTATTTTTGCTTTGGATGATTTGGTGCAAAGTTATACTTAACTAAATCGAAATCAACATTTTGAGGGGGAAAAAGGTGAGAGCTCAGTCAAGCCGAAAAAAATAAGAATATTTCTCGTAGCGATGAATACACCACTCTCATTAAAATGCTGTTATGAAAGCCATTTATTAAGCTGCAGATCGACTTAAATCTTCAGGCACTGTTTAAAAAAAGGTCACATATAAGTTTTCTGTGAAGATCTCAAAATTGACAATCAGAACACTACAATGAGTTTGGCTCCATTTCGCTCGAGGCATTTTGAGACTCATTTCGTGATGCGAGGTCACATGTGTTACAAGTATTCTGTGAAATAATGCATTAAAAATAACACATAACATAACATATAACATGACATGACACGACATGACATGACAGGACGTGACAGGACGTGACATGGCATGACATGGCATGACATGACTAGACTAGACATGACAAGACATGGCAAGACCAGACATGATAAAACATGACTCGACATATGGCAAGACCAGACATGAGATGGCGTAACATAACGTAATGTAAAGTAACATAACATAACATAACATATATCTTCTTTATCCAAAATATGAAAAATAAAGTTACATTTTACTGGCATTAGGTAAATGAGTATATAATACAGAAACTTCGCAATGCACGACAAAAAGTTACAGACAAGTGGTTATGTAAAAGGAACATACATACATGATTGCACTGCCAGAGGAGCAGATTATATTCCAGTTCTACACTATAGTTGGTGCTTAAGATATGTATGGCAGTTGGTATAAAAGAACGATGGTGTCTGTCTGTGTGAGCTTTTGGAGGACGGAATCTTTGACTGCAGTGTATTAGAACGGAGTGGCATTCTGTGTGGAGAGGGGGATCTGCATTTCTCATTATATTTCGTGTGTGATCACCGTAAAAATCAATTTCCTTAAAACCCATTATTTACGTTTTGTATGTTAATTAGAGTGTCCATGTGTATACTATAGCATCGTAGTCGATTCTTACTCAGTATCTACAAAATCTCGGATTTTTAAGTAGATCTCTCTCTCTCTCTCTCTCTCTCTCTCTCTCTCTCTCTCTCTCTCTCTCTCTCTCTCTCTCCCACTATTACCTCATCCGCATCAGCCCAATCTTGTTGTCTTGTCCAAAGATACCTGACCAGAAAAAGAAAAGTGGATGTTGCTTTTATTGACTTTAAAAAGGCTTTCGATTCTGTGGATAGGGAGGTGTTGTGGGAGGTGCTTGCAAAATATGGAATGGAAGGGAAAATGCTGATGATGATCAAAGCAATATACTCTTCGGTATGGTACCGTGTTCGTTGCAACGGTCGGTGCACTGAGCCGTTTGAGAGTATCCGGGGACATAAACAGGGCTGTAAAATGAGCCCGATACTTTTTTCTCTTTTAATCAATTACATTGCAAAAAAGGTAATCCAGAATGGTAAGCATGGGATTCAGCTTATCCCTGACCCGGTTTCAATATATCTGCTGTTATATGCTGACGATGTAGCGCTGATTTCAGACACTGTGGTTGGACTACAGAATCAGTTGGATACTTTGGGAAGGGAAGCGGACAATGTTGGTCTTGAGGTGAATGTGAACACGTCAAAGGTAATGGTTTTCCGTAACGGAGGTCTCCTATCTGAACATGAGAAATGGCATCTTGGTAAAGACAGATTGGAGGTGGTAAATGAGTACAGATACCTCTGGGCATTGTTTACGACAAGACTGTCATGCCACTTACTGCAGCGCGATCTGGCACAGAGAGCAAGGGTTGGTATGTTTCAAGTTAGAAAATGCTGTGCAAGGCTTGGTGCTACGGCCAGTCTGTTTTTTAAGCTCTTTGATGCGCAAGTGCTATCCATTTTGCTATATTCCTCTGAGCTGTGGGGTATGTATAATTGTTTTGCAATGGAAATGATTCATCTTCAAGCGATGAAAAACGTCATGCATGTACCTGTAATAACCCCCAATTTGATCATCTATGGCGAATCTGGAAGGTACTCATTGTACATTAATTCTACGATCCGATTTATTAGATACTGGCTGAGAATCCTGAAAATGGACTCGAGCCGATTACCACGAAAAGTGTACAATATGGTGTTGTATTGCTCTGTAACAGAAAATTGGGCGTACAGTGTGAAGCATTTGTTGGAGAAGCATAGTTTCAATCATGCGTGGGAAGTACAAGTCGTAGAGAATGAAAGGTCTTTTTGAGATCATTAAAGGAAAGTCTCATTACGGAGTACACTACTAATTGGCGAGAGGGGTTGAACCGCAGTGACAGGTATTCCTTCTACAGAATGTTCAAATAAGAATTTTGTCGAGAGACCTATCTGCAAACCATTGACAAAAAGATATTTCGAGATACATATATTCGTTTTCGATGCGGATTATCATATTTATTTACCCACCACAATCGATTTAAAGATCAATCTTCAGCAGTGTCTACTTGTCCAGCCTGTTATGAAGTTGAAGAAACAGAAGAACACTTCCTGCTAGAATGTCCAGTTCATGCTGATCTACGACAGATGTACATATATGATGTGATTGAACCCCACGAAGCTGTCAATATTAAGAACCTGCTGTCTATACAAGATATAAAAATGATAAAATCAATAACACGGTACCTGCACCATGCAATTCAAAGGAGACACGAGGCTGTGAAAATTGCGTCAACCGAAGTTTTCTATTTGTAATGTTGTGATGGGCCGGTGGCCTGAGCAAATAAACTCGTTCGTTCGTTCGTTCGCTCTCTCTCTCTCTCTCTCTCTCTCTCTCTCTCTCTCTCTCTCTCTCTCTCTCTCTCTCTCTCTCTCCACAAGTCATTTGTACTTATTCGGAAAATGACATTTTCTAATGGAAGGGTTGAGTAGGTATTCAGACAAATGAAGAGCTTTTTCCGAGCCAATACATATAATTACCCTAAAAGCCAGCTTCCTGTCTAAAACCTTTTCCTGGAGTGAACTAGAATATGGCGCACGTTCGAGATAGACGCCACAGAGCAGAACGTAAGCGCGGCTCGCGGAAATCAGTCAGCGAGCGTGGCTAAACGTGAGAGGCGCGCGGTCATCCTGAACGACCGAATCGGTTCAGGTAACGTCACGCCTCTATCTGGAACGCGCGCCTGGTCTCTCAGAGGAAGAATGAAACTGCTTTCTCGGCATGACAGACACTTTGGGTAGTAAACCTCTAAAGGCACACGTACCGGTTGTCCCCCCGGTTTTGCTGCCGATCCGGTCCCTGTTGACTCATTTGCATACAATCCGGCCCGGTTCTTGCCCGTAGGGCAAGCTCTATTCCCCGACCCGGTCTCACCCGATTCCTATGCTGGGCGACGCGAGAGCATCTGTCCGCGGCTCGACTGTGCGAGAACGAGGCTACGCTTCGCACAGAAAACGATGTAGTTTGGGGATACTACAAACCCATCCAAAGAAAATGTAAGCCATGAACAGCATTAATTTATCAAAGATGTATGTTGAATGCATTTATAGGTTGTGAAAGCTCCTACATTTTAAAATTGGAAATGCGGGTCAATGCACCTTCACGCCGGCACGGCTCCACTGCAATCGTTGCGTGTGGCTGTCAACCCGATTTTTACACGCATGGTCAGACCGGATCGGGAACAAAATCGGCTTGAAAACCGGTACGTGTATAGGCCCCTTAAAGGTGCCATTTCGACAGAGGAGAGATTAAGACGTCTGAAGCGGACGAAAATATCATCGTTCAAGCAGTGGTTCGTATTGCGCAACCATTTCAATGCGGAACTTGTTCGTCTTCACATCTTACTATAAATACATGGTTTACAGTCTCGTAGTTATGGGCTCGCTCTTTGCCGGATTTCTTGAACTTCAAGCAGTTTCAATTGTGAAGTCATGGAAAACCATCTGTAAACATTTTCCGGTATTGAGGATGGGGAAATGGGTCTTTCCAAGGGGTGTGAAGTGTCTTAAGAAAGGAATTTCACAATCCCGCCTTACAATGAATCAATGTGAAGCATGGCGCCGTGCGGCCGGAGTGTGGCATGGCTCGAGGAGGCAGGGAGTATAGAGACGGTGTACACATCTCTCTCTCCCTTCACTCCCTCCAAGGAATCAGCAGACAAGAAATGGTGGTATCAAATTTCTCCGTCTTTATTCATGGTAACAGACAGCGCAGTACAGGGCTACCGCCCACTGGGATGACCTCTCCATGGCCTCTCTTGCCTCCATCCTGCTCTGGGTTTAAATAACCTCTGCGCGGACCTCAGCGAGAGCAGAAGAATTTCTAACTCAAAGCTTGGACCTGTGGTTCCCAGTGAAGGCAAAATCGTGCTGACATAACAGCTTCTAACAACTGTGAGTCTTAAATTAACAGTCCCATATGACAAACTTCACTCCATTGGAAAACGTGTTAGTCAAAGTACATTCTGCGCCAATGAATGAATTCCAAAAGTGATTCGTATATAAATGAATGGCCAGTGAAATATTTACAGCGCCAATTAAATGAGGACTTATTCATCGTTTTCTTTGAATATTACAGTTTACAACCCATGGAGTGCAGGTTGCCATATATGAGATGATTAATAAGGATAAACATTAGGTTTGTATTCAATATTACAACCAGTACATGGTACATTAGATGAATAAATGGTAAAATTCGATGTGCAATCACACACACAATAGGAGTCGAAGACAGAGATAGTGCCAAATGAGAGAGTGCGTCTGCGTGAACAACATATATATCTAAGGCAGCAACAGAGTGTGAGAGAAACACGCCTATCACGTATCTCTGCAGTTACAATCCACTCACATAAGTATGGGAACAGATGAGAGACAGCACGTTGAAGTAGTGGTCTGGACAAGTCTACATCCCATTCTCGTCCTCCTGCAAATGAATAATTAAATAAATGACTGAATGAAAGAAGAACAAACGATTGACCGACTGATAATGACGTTTTTCGGCTTGTCAGTCTTTGTAGGCTATTGATAAGCCTTTGAGCACGAAAAATCACAAAAACTGATAAGAGTAAGAGCAAATCAAGTCACGATGTCCCTAGTTATTCGCCTTTAACGAATCGCTTTGGGAGACTCAGTGGGTCAGTTCTTATCCCAAGCCCACAGGGAGAATTCCTACTTACCAAGAGCGACATGTAATGCGTCCAGCCGAGTATTTCTCCTTTGGCACTCTGATAGCCGGACTACGGTATTCTTCTGGTATATAATGTTTTTAAAATCTTGATCTCGGCTTATCAGAACTCAATTCCAGCTGCAGGATATCTGCTTGAGATGAGCAAGAGCTGGTCAGAATGTTCCACACCCTTCATTCCAGACTTAACGGAGATCTGGGCCGTGATGCATAGACGGGAGTTCTTGCGAAGCATAGCCCAGTGTTAACACGTGTTAACATTTGACTGCCTTTGCATCTGCTTTCATCATGTTGACACGTGTTGACATCGACCTATTCCTCGCAAGATCTTAGCTTTTCTGGGGTTCATGGTCCACTACAAGTGAAGAAACCACGTCTTCGCTAGTGCCCCCCGTGAAGTTCCAAGTTGGGCTGGACGCCAAGGGGTGTGAGATGCTCTCTACTCGCCTCAGTAAAACCAACTACTTCCAGTCACTCAGCACTGTGACCTGAAGAGTAAATGTCACTCCAAAAGCTTGCCAAACATGCAAAGTGGAGCAGTCGGATACAGACTCATCAAACATTGAATGTCGATGTCCTCCTGTGCCACCCCGGCACTTTGTTTCGTTGCTGAAGAAGAAGAAAGTCTCAGAGGAAGAATCTGATGCATCACAGACTTGACGCACGCATGCCTGCCTGCCTGCCTGCCTGCCTGCCTGCCTGTCTGTTTGCCTGCCTGCCTGCCTGTCTGCCTGTCTGCTTGCCTACCTGCCTGTCGCTCTGCCTGCCTGTCTGCCTGCCTGCCTGCCTGCCTGCCTGCCTGCCTGTCTGTCTGTCATTCTGCCTACCTGCCTGCCTGCCTGCCTGTCTGCCTGCCTGCCCGTCTGTTTGCCTGCCTTCCTGCCTGCCTGTTTGCCCACCTGCCTGCCTGTCTGTCTGTCTGTCTGTCTGTCTGTCTGTCTGCCTGCCTGCCTGCCTGTCTGCCTTCCTGCCTGCCTGTTTGCCCACCTGCCTGCCTGCCCGTCTGTCCGTCCGACTGTCTGTCTGTCTGTCTGTCTGTCTGTCTGTCTGTCTGTCTGTCTGTCTGTCTGTCTGTCTGTCTGTCTGCCTGCCTGCCTGCCTGCCTGCCTGCCTGCCCGCCCGCCCGCCCGCCCGCCCATCTGTCTGCCCTCTCTCTCTCTCTCTTTCTCTCTTTCACACACGCGCGCGCGCGCGCGCATATCCAAATGCAGAAAAAGGATTTTCGGGCAATATGTTAATGAAGTATTTACTGGAAACGCAGTTGTAAGCACTAATGAGTGCACTATCTAGTTCTTCTGGAATATGGAATATCATCCACCTTTCCAAACTCAGATTCTGACCAGACAATTTCAAAGTTCAGCTTTTGGGAATCGCACGGCTTGAAATTCCACACAAATTCAATGAGTGCGCCAAATACATCGTAGACACATGTGAGGATGCACGACATACTTGGTGATAATATGAAACCAGTTTCTTCATTTGGAATGTCTTCGTTACATTGTATCTGGATCGTTTCCTCCACTATTGGTGTGGCATCTGCATTTAAATTACTGCTGTTGTCGAGCCAGAAAGGGAAGAACGTGTACTTTTCACTTAATGAGGTCTGCTGGGACTGACTGCAATGTGGGAGACTCCAGATAGTGCATGTCAGTTTTGACAGGTTCATACCCCCGATTAACCCAGACCTGGAACTGACATGGTCTCCAGAAAAAAAATCACTGGCACTTGCACCTACAGGGGGTTTCATAATAATGCAGCTGGATCACTGCAAGAAATTTCTCTGAGTGCATTATTTCTACTTAAAAAAAGATAGATTGGAACCGCATATTCCTGATGAGTTTTTCAAACTAGAGAGTAATACACCTAACTCAATACTTATAAAGAAAAACTTCTTCGTGAGAACGTATCAAGCAAACTTAAAACTCAGGTTGGGATTCTATTGGTAGGTAGTAAATGTATATTTTATCTAGTGCAATGGAGAAGCTATTTTGTCTGTCAAACATCAGAGTGAAAAGAACAGGGACATGGTTGATTAGACTCCCTCAAGATACTCTAGAAACTCTCTGTAGGTTTATCCTCTCTCTGAACTTTTCTTTCCACACACGTTATCTTCCAGCAAAGCTTCTCCGGCACACGCTTAGTCATTTTGACGAGAACATATTAAATGACGGAATTTATGTACTTCACAGAAACAATTTGCGTCGGCAATTACATGTTTAAAGCTCAGGAAATTACAAATGTGCATTATGATTTGATAACATTAAAAAGTAATAGATGTGTAGGAGGATTTCCAAAGGCAACGAAAACACATCAAGCTCAATTGAAGGAGGAAACGTGTTTGACAAGGGACGAAGCTCATTTTCTTACTTTCATGACGAGAGGTCATACACGACAGTGATGTCCTCAGTGCGGAATTCACTTTATTATTGAAATGGAAATTAGGATGAACGCGTGAGGCAGGCCACGGCAGTGTGGTTGGTGATGGGTGGAATGTTTGCTCTCTCGGAGTTAGGTTTGTTGACGCTTTCCTATTCCCGAATTGATTGAACTCCCTGAGGAGCGCTGCTGATGGACCGCTGGACAGACAAAGGTCACCATCCGGCAGTCACAGTGCTGCATAGTCTCCACAGCTGAAATAACGAAGTCCTAACATTACATGGATAAGCACGCAGCCCTGCCAAATCCAAGTACTGCCTCTAATCTGTTTGGTTCATATTCTGTGCTACCTCGTTTACCAAAGAACGTCGTACGATCGATCGTTTGGATGAAAACGTATTTGTGGTGGGTTTTTTCCTCGTTTCAGTGTGGCTTTTCAGCAACCAAATTCAACTTACCAACTATCTAAATCGTCGTTGTAGCCACCGTCGTCGTTGTCAAATTCTTCTCTTCTGGCGCAGCTTTCACACCTGTCTGGAAGGATGAATTAAAACGCAGATCTTATATTCAATTGAATAGAGAACGGTGTAGATACGTCTTTAGCTGACTTTGAAATGTTGGAAATGTCCTAATTCAGGCATGGTTCAACCAAAGACAAAATCTACTGCTCAGCTGATCTCCAGGCAAGTCTGGGACAATATGATGCCATGAGAACTGTGTTGTACCATTGTCAATGGGGTAATACCCATTTTCCATTCAGTGCCGGGAGAGATACACCCTAACCTGCGTACATCGTGCTTAATGTCACGACGATATCAGAGGGACGAGATAACATTCAGACACGCAGTACAGAGTCACCAGTCCGTCTCTAAGTGATGTAATCTCAGTAGAGACCAGGTTCCAGGCTTGCAGAAGTAAACACAGGGTGGGCACTGCAGAGACGACTGCTATGGTATTATCAGCAGGGATGGATGGGTGGATGGATGGATGGATGGATGGGTGGATGGATGGATGGAGTGAGTTTTACGGCCTGTCAGTCTTTGTAGGCTATGTAAGGCCATTGATCACGAAATCACTCGTACTAATTAGAATGAGAGAAATCGTCAGGATCTCCCTAGGCATTCGCCTCTTGCAAATTGCCGAGAAAGACGCGGTGGGTCAATTGTCGCCCTCAACCCACTGGAGGATTTCTCACCTGGGAACTTCCACAACTCGGGTGAACTATAAGAAATGTCATAATGTCGTTTTCACGCCGCTCTGTTAGTATAAGTGGCACCAGGTCTGATGTGGGGGCATCGAACACAGGCGCTCCCCAGGGAACAGGTCTGATGTGGTGGCATCGAACACAGGCGCTCCCCGGGGAACAGGTCTGATGTGGGGGCATCGAACACAGGCGCTTCCCAGGGAACAGTTCTTGCGCCATTCCTGTTTACCTTCTACACCTCCGACTGCAGAGCAAACAACAACTGTTGCCTGGTTAAATTAGCGGACGATACGGTCTTGGTCGGTGCAATACATTGAGATGACGATGCCGAATACTACCAAACTATTGATGAATACGTCAACTGGTGCAACAAGAACTATCTCTACTTTAATGTAACAAAAAAATATATATATTTGCGTTGATTTAAGGCACGAGAGCAATATACCAGGACTGTGATTATATATGGAAAACAGCTGAAAGGGTACAACGTTGCAAATATCTTGAGGTGGTAATTGGTGATAGATTGACTCGGAAAGAAAACAGAATATATTGTGAAAAAAACATCTAAAGACCAGACTGTATTGCCAGTTTAAACTGAAATCGTTCGGAGACAAAGAGCCGTTGAAGACGTTCTACTTTGCTATTAGAAGTGGTGTGGTGATGACGTATGCAATAGTTTATTGGGGAAGTAACATCAGCAAGAGAGACACCGACAGCCTGAATAAATTTGTAAAGAAGGCACAAAACATCATTGGTCCACCCAAAGAAACCTTCAGTCAGACCCATCACACTCGAATGCAAAAGATGACACGTGTCATCTTGAGTAACACAGATCACCCCCACTACACAGAATAACACTCCAGACCCATACCACACAGCCAAAGATTCCGTCCCCCCAAAACACGTACAGACAGATACCGGCATTCTTTTATACCAAAGTATTTTAAACTCTAACTATTCTAGACATGCAGTGTGATCCCAATCTCTTGCGATGCAGCCATTACCTTCCTAATATTTTTTTACCCCTTGATTGTAACGTTCTGTGACGTTTAAGGATATTTTGTTTGTACATAATTAGTTATTATTCTACCAGTGATTTGTAACTTCTATTTCCTTTTTAATGAATGAAGTATATGTTATGTTATGTTATGTTATGTTTGTTATGTTATGTTATGTTATGTTATGTTATGTTATGTTATGTTATGTTATGTTATGTTATGTTATGTTATGTTATGTTATGTTATGTTATGTTATGTTATGTTATGTTATGTTATGTTATGTTATGTTATGTATGTTATGTTATGTTATGTTATGTTATGTTATGTTGTTATGTTATGTTATGTTATGTTATGTTATGTTCTGTTCTGTTCTGTTCTGTTCTGTTCTGTTCTGTTCTGTTATGTTATGTTATGTTATGTTATGTTATGTTATGTTATGTTATGTTATGTTCTGTTTGTTATGCTATGCTATGCTATGCTATGCTATGCTATGCTATGCTATGCTATGCTATGTTATGTTATGTTATGTTATGCTATGCTATGCTATGCTATGCTATGCTATGCTATGCTATGCTATGCTATGCTATGTTATGTTATGTTATGTTATGTTATGTTATGCTATGCTATGCTATGCTATGCTATGCTATGCTATGCTATGCTATGCTATGCTATGCTATGCTATGCTATGCTATGCTATGCTATGTTATGTTATGTTATTTTATGTTATGTTATGTTATGTTATATGAAAGGTCGTGTGCAAATAGGCCGAGAGGTACGACGAGTAGTTTATAAGTTCTACTGCGACTAGATGTTACTGTTTTGCAGCGGATTTTTGAAACAGTAAGGGGTGGGGTGTTTTTGTACTTCTCGAAGGGCCAGGCTGTCGGTTTTCTGGTTTGGGTTGGGTTACAGGAAAGCAGCGAAGCTGCATCGTTTTTTTTGCACATACTTCAAGCTAACATGACCTGACACTGTCCTGTCAGCTTCTGGTGGAGCTGCTGGAGTGGGCCCCAAAAGTCTAGCCGCCCGGGGTTCTAGCTAATGAGACGGACACCGAGCAACTCCGCTCTACGTGGGCTTTTTACTCACAGGTCGATAGTTCCTTTCCCCGGAAGAGAGTGCTTCCAACGCGCAGATCGCTATTTTCCTTCCTTCCTTCCTTCCTTCCTCCTCCATTCCTTCCTCCCTTTCTACCTCCCTCTCTCCCATATTGGAACGGCTTGTTCGCGAATTGATCAAATCAATGATAAAGCCTTTTCCTCTTCAGTTCTTCAAAGCATTTTCGGGCCTGTAGTAACCTCACTCTAGGTCGTTCTGCCAAGAGAGGATGGCAATATATTTTCCACGTCGGGTGTACCAGAGAAGTACCTTTCCCTCCTTTTTGCCGTGGCTCACTTTGCTCGAGACCCTGTCGCTTTAGTTGCTCCGTAGAAACTGTTGTCTTGAAGCTTCCTTGCGAAACGACACACGTCCTAAATGTGAGAAAGGCTTTCTCAGCTTAGCATAACTTGCTGGGATAACATCGGATGTCTGGGCCTTGCAAACAGCAGTGCATCCAGTTTACGGGCCATTCAATCAGTTCGTGGTCCGGAAAAGCTTCCGGAGACGGGCTACACTAGTGGACTCGTCTGAGGAGAGGGGCGTGGGAAAGACAGCCAAGCTGGCGGGCCACACAAGCTGGCAGGCTCTAGCATCTGGCTGGCTGCATTTTAAAGAGGTTTTTCAAAATCTTCAGATAATTTTGTTATTATGTGTGCACATAACTGCAAATTCACTGCGGATCAACCGACCAAGTTTGCCTGCCGATCAGATGCCGTGGTCTGCTAGCTTATGTGGCCTGCCAGCTTGGCTGTTTGTCCCTCAGCCCTCTCCTCGGACGAGTTCACTAGTGTGGCCCGTCTTTGGATGCTTTTCCCGTGGTCCTAGGTTTCGTTCTGATACCCATGAGAAATGGGAGGCAAGGATACTCTCGTCTGGTCAGCTATTGATTCCTTGTTGCCAGAACCATCCTTCCTATAATCACTTCAGTGACGGAGGCTGCAGTGCCACTCTCTATGCGTCCTGGAGTGGGAAAGATCCACCATTCTTAGTTATGTCTCCCAAGTTTGACATACCGAGAAAGCTGAGGTGTATCCGTTGCCTCAACTGGGCACTAATGCTGCGAGGTCCAAATTTATGGATTTTTTTTAAAGATAAAAGTGTGAATTCGTATAGTGATTTATTACCCATACTTGGAGGCTCAAACTGCTTTTAATTCACCCCCGATCATTGAGCCGCTTGGTCAACATATTATGAAATGGGAGGAATTGCATGTACATACGTGTTCCTCGTGTAGGCACAGATAAGACATGGTAGAAAGGCAAAAGTAGACGGGGAGAAAAGGATGGCGGTGGGTGGATGTGTGGTTGGTGGAAGAAAGAAATTGGGTGAGGGGGACAGAGATTGAGAGAAAGAGATAGAAAGGTAGATAAACAGACACACAGACAGACAGGCAGGCAGGCAGGCAGGCATACATTTAAAACATACGTATTGACAGACGGACAGACGGACGGATGGACGGACGGACGGACGGACGGACGGACGGACCCACAGCCGGACGTTCAGACAGACCAGAAAGTTGGCAGGCAAGCAGGCAAAGAGAAACAGACAAAAACATAGTGAAAGTATTGGACAGTTTTGTAATCAAACTCGGAAATTTTTTTATTTTTGAGAATGAATTTTGTGTCGGTTCGTAGATTTTCCTCGGGAAACTTTCTTCTGTTCATGTTTGTACTTTAGAGGTGCGATTTTTGTCATCTCTAAATGCCATCTCTCTTTACGTCAGTGCTTAACAATCTTCAGCAGATAGCCCTTGAAGGGGTTAAACGTTTTGCTTTGATTCAATCTAGTATGTGGTCTTGAGGGAAACACAAGTCCTTGAAGCTGGCCATGTTTATGTAGTGGCTTTTTCTG
>JAWQFJ010001587.1:62500-65000 GCA_034096865.1 Theodoxus fluviatilis
TTGGTGACCTACCCTCCGCGATGAGCGAAAAACCGGGTTTCAATTTTACGACATCCAAAACGGGAGTGGATTCCGCGTTTTGTAACATACCTATAACGCTTATCATCGACACTAATGAGAAGCTTGGCGTACGTAAAGGAGAACGAGATGAAGACAACTAAAGAGAACGACCAAAAAATATTCAAACTGGAAGCCGTCACAAAAAGAGGTCCATCTGGATGAACGTCCGTATCTTCAAAGAGAACTCTACAAAACTTAGAGGAGATGAATATTTTTGAAAGGTTCATGTCAAGTACTAAATTCTCACATCACGGGACGTGGCAAAGGCGCAGCGGGAGTGCGCATGCGCAGACGAAAGCGTCAGCTCGGATCTGAGGAAAGCAACTCCGCTCTAACTCCCCTCTGCGTCAGCTTGCAAGAAAAAGAGGAAGACAAAAAATAAAAAAGATCGCTACTACGTAGTTCTAGATCTTTCGCAGGGTCCAACAGTTCTTTTGAAGTCCTCTCCTGGAGTATGTAGGCCTTCAGGAATTTTGTCCTTCAGAAACCTTTGCTGAGAAAAGAGCCAAACAACAACCATAAAAAATTAATGAGGAGGAATGGTGGTGAAGGGGATGGGGGAATTAAAAAAGCAGATAGAAAAAGTGTTGATAAACGAGATTGGGACCGAGGATGAGGAGCAGGATCATAACGGAAAGAAAAAAGAGGAGCGGGCGGGGCGGGGGAGGGGGGGGGGGGGGGGGAGCAGAAGGAGAGCCAGGAGCAGGAGCAACAACTGCTGTATAGGCAGTTGTCAGAAGAAGAGCAGGGACATGAAAAACAACGAGAGAGACGCTCTCTCTCTCTCTCTCTCTCTCTCTCTCTCTCTCTCTCTCTCTCTCTCTCTCTCTCTCTGCTCACTCTCTCTCTCTGTCCCTGCTCTTTTTTCTGTTGCTCCTGCTCTTGGCTCTCCAGAGAACGAACGAAAAGTTTAATTGTTCAGGCCACCGACCCATCACATTTGAATACAAACACCTCTCGAATGAAAAACAAAACAGTAAGGAGGGAAAAGCTAAGACAAAACTTCTTGTTAACAGAATCGCGAAAAGCGAAGAAGTTTATCACCGTCCTTCACGTTGATTACTTCCTCTTGGAGCGCCAGGACTGCTGCCGACGACGGAGAGAGAGAGAGAGAGAGAGAGAGAGAGAGAGAGAGAGAGAGAGAGAGAGAGAGAGAGAGTTTTTAGCAAAGGCATGGACGTGGCAGTTTACCACCACAGCAGCAGCAGCAACCAGCTGTGGTATGGATACTGTAAGCCTCTTTCTGGTGATTCGATTGAAAACGGATGTAAGTTGTGTCGCAAAGTCAAGAAATGGCTTTCGCTTCTTCACCCACCCACCCATTCACTCCACCAACCCCACCTCCCACCTCCCACTCCTACCCCACCCCGACCTCTACCCCACCCACCACCACCCACCCCTTGAAGTGTAAGAGTACGTTTTCATATGCCACAGCAAAGGAGAAAAACTATTAGCTAACAACGATGTTCTCCACCTCGAGGAAATGAATAAATAGTCATTTCTACGAAGATGAAACAGGACTGAGACTCTTTGTGCTGTCATCAAGGGCACAAAAATTAATGAAATGGCAGAACAGCAGACTGTCATTAATGGGGTGGAGGGGGAAGGGGGTAACATACATTCTAGTCCACTAGAGACTTCGCCTACCGGTGAAACTGTCTCTAGCACAGTTGACATCACGTGATGGAAGGTTTTCGTCCGAAATATGCAAATGGAGGTCACACGAGAGGCTTGTGGGATAGCCGATCTGCTCCCTGACATACGCCGTTAAAGTAGTTCTAAGACTATTTCGCACGAAACTCATTTCTTACTTTTGTTGAGGCAATAAACAAGCGTTTATTCGCTAAAATAACATGTTTGTGTTGAAATGAAACAAGTTTTGACATCTGAATGATTTTTGTAAAAAGTGGAGAGAAAAAGTATCAGAACGAACTATTTTTGGCGCAATGCTGTAATGCGAAGGGTCAAGTCTATTGCGCATTCATTGCGAACTGTGCCAGAGTCACTACTGACTCGGGTTCACAGAATGGGGGACGTATTGCCACCATCAACTTTTGGCAGAGTACTTGGCGACTGAAACATAATTATCTTGCCTTCGATACTTTGATCACCATTCTACCCACAGACTTTTCGAGTAACATCATACTCCTAAAACATCTTTCACATATAATTTTTGACAGGACGGGGAACATTATATACTAATAGTGTCCATCAAAGAGCGAAAAGAAGCTAAAAGTATTTTCCTGTTACTCGTCTACAAACACAGCGTCCAGGACACAGGGAAAACTCACAGATGAGGAGGCAGGAAGAGTAATGTTAGACGGATGAAGCTTGAAAAGGTAAATGTGTGGGGTTTTTCAGTGACTCACCATCCATGTCAGGGTCTCAACTTGCTTTACATTTTACCCCCTCATCAGTGGGCCGCTTCGTCAGTCCTTCA
>JAWQFJ010001587.1:80000-90000 GCA_034096865.1 Theodoxus fluviatilis
AGTCACCATCGACAAAAATATTTGATGCAGAGTTCTAAAAGTGATTTTCAGTGGTACAAAATATTACGAAAGCTATATCTATTTACTACAAGTACGACCTGAAAACTATTGGAGGCCTATCGCAGGCTCCTCCGTGGACCTTATTCACGACAGCCATGTTGGCAAATCGGAACGAGGCGAGCACATCATAACGAATGGCTGCCAGTACTAGACGCTGCTCAAAATGTGTTAAATATTGGCTTCGGCTGATGAGCTTACAGATCATCGTCATCCCAAAAAGGTATGTAAGCTCATGTCAGCAGAGAATGAGTTGGGACACATGCATTGGGTTTCATGAGTCAGAAGTCTTCTCTTTGAATAGGGCTTTCATGACGTGTGGTTGATGCAAGGAATAAGTAATGTCAAGACATTCATAAAAACGTTCATGGGAAGAATGCGAGACTGTTAGTATCACATGGAGTGGTCAAAAGATAAACGGTAGTGAAAGATGTGAATGATATAGAACGTTTAAAACTGAGCTACAGTTATCAAAGTATCTACATGTACTAGACAAAAAATGTTTCGGGATGCGTATAACGTTTTAGGCTGGAAATAAGCGACATTCAGTGTAACAGACTGAGATACTGTGCTAAAGATGAACACAATGTGAAATGTCCATTGTGCAATGATGTACCAGAAGATGAAATACATGTGCTGTTTGTTTGCACCATGTATGTCGCTATCCGAACCAATACTTAGATATAGATCAACACAAGAGTTGCGTTGAAAACTTTCAAACGATGTTTGCAAGTGAAGACTGGCATGTTATTTGAAGAATAGCAACGTATCTCTATTACACACACGCGCGCGCGCGCACACACACATATACACACACACCACAGGGGGGGGGGGGGGAGAGAGAGAGAGAGAGAGAGAGAGAGAGAGAGAGAGAGAGAGAGAGAGAGAGTGAGTGAGAGAGAGAAAGTGAGAGAGAAAGAATAAATTGATACAATGTAATATGGAGTTATGTAGTGAAATGACGCCGAGTTTCGTCGCATTGAGAGAGTAGTGGAATGTAGTGTATTGGAATGTCGTGGGCTGCAATGTAATAAAATGAAGTGTACTTATTGTCTGGCGCAGGAAAATGTGAGATGATACATCTTAATTGTTCGGGCCGGTGGCCCAACAATAATTATTCGTTCGTTCGTACTAGACAATGCTGTGTGCTCATGTGCACGAATGATGCAAGGTGCGAATCAGATCGGTTTTTACCGTTTCATTCTATTCCAAAGGACAAAGGTATACAAAATCCTGGATAGAGAAGGTTCGTCGCTATGTCGGTCTAAAATTCAAGGCGTGTATGCAGGATGTAGCGACACAACAATTAAACATGTATTCAGTGATTCACAAATCAGTGTTAATGATCATGATAATCTATATCTTTATCATTTTTAAAGGAATCATCATGAGGAAATTTCACCCTCGGTCTCCGCTGTGCAATCCCAGTGACTAGTTTTACTCCTCGGTAGGAGAGGGAAAGTAATGTGAATGAAGCACCTTGCCCAAGGATGCAACTCTAGCATCTATGCAGCTTCGGTCACCGCACCCATGAAGTGCATACGACTGCAGGTCAAACCCTGTCTGCTGGGACACAGAGCCCCACAGTAGCCTATTCGACGCTTTAAACATGTGGTTCTATCATTATAGGAAATTTGACGAGTGAAACACACCTATATTGTTTGAATTGTACATTTCATCTAAGCTTATGTGCTTTTATAGAGAGTGCATATTTTTATTGTGTAAAAAAAAATCCGTAAACATGTAATCACCAACTCACCATTGCAAACCAATTTGGTGGTCGTTTTGAAATATCTTTATTCGCGCACTTGTCTGTCCACAGCGATACGACCAGCTCACAGCAATACCATTAGTACACTTCACTTCGAGGGCTCGATCCTGTGAGGACATGATCGCTGTTATCGCTACCCGACCTGTTCCTGCACTCTTGTGTGTTCATGATTGTTACGGTTCAGTCTTTATTCCATTATTCTATACTGTTTGAGACATTCGTCATAACGATGTTTTGGCGGAAACAAGCCAAGCTTTGCATTTTGAGACCGGTTTGCTGCAGGCCTATGATGTAACAATCACACACGTAGAGGCCATGGAGAGACAAATAATTCATTTTTACATATATATCATATGGCTGGGCTGCCAAGGATGATGACAATTGTGGCGTTGCATAGTGCAAGCACGAGAGTCGAGCTTCTATTTACTTCCTTGGTGGAGGAGTTCAAAGAACGAAACACCAGAATACACCTTATATTACGTGACTCATCTGACTGAGTAATTTCTTATGTTCCTCCGGGTGTCCGGACGGGAAGGAAGTGGAAAGTAATGTGTGAGGTGCACGCGGTGGAGTCTGTGCCAAGACACAAGGGTATTGCTGGTTCTGCCCCAAAGAATGTGAGGGCCGGCTTAGGAATCGAGCATCACAAATATATCAGTAGAGAGTCAGTAGTAGGAAGAAGTTGAGAAGGTTAAACGAAAAGAGAAGCAGTAAAGGGTAACAAAGGCCACAGGACAATGTCAACAGTGCCAATGAACTGCCGTACAGCATGTGATGCAGAGGAATATTTACTGGTGATTTAGAGTCTACCGATATAAGCTTCATTATGTGTTTTACCGTATGACTTGCTCTCCACACCCGTCCATTTGAAAATATGAAAACTTTCCTCCTGTTCTGCTTGTTGGCGATGGGGCGGTTGAGCACATTTTGGCAGGCTGTTGTCCAAGAAAACTCTCTCAGTTCATCTGGCGTCATTATAAGGTTCTACGCGTGCTAATTCAAGCAGTGGGCAAATGCTGTTCAAAGACCAATGGAAGAGAAGAAGAAGACCCAATCCCTCTTGTGTTTGTCTCAGCAGGAGAGGAGATGAGGGACCTGCCGAAAGGGATGGTACAGACTAAAAGAACTTTTTTAATAACCAAGTGGGGAATGGAGGATGGCAGTTGACTTGAATGCATGGCCAAAATTTCATCGATGCACTCTCCAGTCTCATCAGCGCCCACATATTATTATCTGGTCAGACAAGAAAGAAAGCAGGAAAAAAAATATCCTCGCCGAGCTGACAGTGTCTGGGGAAATTAATACTGAGTGGGCGGGCACGTGAGCGGAAACGAGAGAAATATGAAGATATTGTTGATGAGAGCCAGGTTGGGGCATGCAGTTTCCAGATGATTTTCGTGGACGTTGGGTGTAGGGGCTTTGTGGTGAATTCCATTACAAAGCTCTTGCGTTAATCGGATGCTTGTACTTTGCATGTGAACCTAGTAGTCAGGACGCTGCAGAAAATGGCTGAGTCGACAACCCTGAGGATATGGCATAGAAGGCACGAGTGTAGATATAACTTTCGAAACAACGTCGGTAACTGTTGGCCTGTCAAGGTCTGTTAGGTACCTATGATTGCCGAGTCTGGGGATTTGTATGTGTGTGTGCATGTGTTTGTGTGCGTGTGTGCGTGTGTGTGCGTACGTGTGTGTGCGTATGTGTGGGTACGTGTGTGTGCACGCGCGCGCGCATGTGTGTGCGTGTGCGCGTGTGCATATGTGTGTGCGTGTGTGTGTGTAAGTGTGCGTGCATGTGTGTGTGTGCGTGTGTGTGTGAGTGCGTGTGTGTGTCCGACTGGGTTAGTGAATGGGGGTGAGGAGGAGGTGGAGGGGGGGGGGGGGGGGGGGGAGGTACGTTGGATAACGTGACTTGTATTTTTTAATGTTTCAATAGTATATATTGTCAAGTAAATCGTATCACGTCATCGGTCATTAGCCAGTCATAGTACGTCCTCCACGAACTTCGCATTGGTATACTTCGTATCTAAATGAGGCTGCGCGCGCATCACAAGAAAGTGACGAACTAATGCGCATGCGTAGAGGTCACGACAAGAGGTGAACTCGCCAACTATTTGCAAAATTCAATGGCCAATTCAGTGCACTCTTGATCTGACCCTGTCCCAGTGCACCCTTGATCTGACCCTGTCACAGTGCACCCTTGATCTGACCCTGTCACAGTGCACCCTTGATCTGACTGATCTGACCCTGTCCCAGTGCACCCTTGATCTGACCCTGTCCCAGTGCACCCTTGATCTGACCCTGTCCCAGTGCACCCTTGATCTGACCCTGTCCCAGTGCACCCTTGATCTGACTCTGTTCCAGTGCACCCTTGATCTGTCTCTGTCCCAGTGCACCCTTGATCTGACTCTGTCCCAGTGCACCCTTGATCTGACCTTGTCCCAGTGCACCCTTGATCTGACCCTGTCCCAGTGCACCCTTGATCTGTCTCTGTCCCAGTGCACCCTTGATCTGACTCTGTCCCAGTGCACCCTTGATCTGACCCTGTCCCAGTGCACCCTTGATCTGACTGATCTGACCCTGTCCCAGTGCACCCTTGATCTGACCCTGTCCCAGTGCACCCTTGATCTGACCCTGTCCCATCTGACTGACCTGTCCCAGTGCACCCTTGATCTGACCCTGTCCCAGTGCACCCTTGATCTGACCCTGTTCCAGTGCACCCTTGATCTGTCTCTGTCCCAGTGCACCCTTGATCTGACTCTGTCCCAGTGCACCCTTGATCTGACCTTGTCCCAGTGCACCCTTGATCTGACCCTGTCCCAGTGCACCCTTGATCTGTCTCTGTCCCAGTGCACCCTTGATCTGACTCTGTCCCAGTGCACCCTTGATCTGACCCTGTCCCAGTGCACCCTTGATCTGACTGATCTGACCCTGTCCCAGTGCACCCTTGATCTGACTGATCTGACCCTGTCCCAGTGCACCCTTGATCTGACCCTGTCCCAGTGCACCCTTGATCTGACCCTGTCCCAGTGCACCCGTGATCTGACCCTGTCCCAGTGCACCCTTGATCTGACTGATCTGACCCTGTCCCAGTGCACCCTTGATCTGACCCTGTCACAGTGCACCCTTGATCTGACCCTGTCCCAGTGCACCCTTGATCTGACTGATCTGACCCTGTCCCAGTGCACCCTTGATCTGACCCTGTCACAGTGCACCCTTGATCTGACCCTGTCCCAGTGCACCCTTGATCTGACTGATCTGACCCTGTCCCAGTGCACCCTTGATCTGACTGATCTGACCCTGTCCCAGTGCACCCGTGATCTGACCCTCCCAGTGCACCCTTGATCTGTCTGTCCCAGTGCACCCTTGATCTGTCCCAGTGCACCCTTGATCTGTCTGATCTGACCCTGTCCCAGTGCACCCTTGATCTGTCTGATCTGACCCTGTTGCAGTATACCCTTGATCTGTCTCTGTCCCAGTGCACCCTTGATCTGACTCTGTCCCAGTGCACCCTTGATCTGACTGATCTGACCCTGTCCCAGTGCACCCTTGATCTGACTCTGTCCCAGTGCACCCTTGATCTGACTGATCTGACCCTGTCCCAGTGCACCCTTGATCTGACTGATCTGACCCTGTCCCAGTGCACCCTTGATCTGACCCTGTCCCAGTGCACCCTTGATCTGACTGATCTGACCCTGTCCCAGTGCACCCTTGATCTGACCCTGTCCCAGTGCACCCTTGATCTGACTGATCTGACCCTGTCCCAGTGCACCCTTGATCTGACTGATCTGACCCTGTCCCAGTGCACCCTTGATCTGACTGATCTGACCCTGTCCCAGTGCACCCTTGATCTGACCCTGTCCCAGTGCACCCTTGATCTGACCCCCAGTGCACCCTTGATCTGACTGATCTGACCCTGTCCCAGTGCACCCTTGATCTGACCCTGTCCCAGTGCACCCTTGATCTGACTGATCTGACCCTGTCCCAGTGCACCCTTGATCTGACCCTGTCCCAGTGCACCCTTGATCTGACCCTGTCCCAGTGCACCCTTGATCTGACTCTGTCCCAGTGCACCCTTGATCTGACCCTGTCCCAGTGCACCCTTGATCTGACCCTGTCCCAGTGCACCCTTGATCTGACCCTGTCCCAGTGCACCCTTGATCTGACCCTGTCCCAGTGCACCCTTGATCTGACTGATCTGACCCTGTCCCAGTGCACTCTTGATCTGACCCTGTCCCAGTGCACTCTTGATCTGACCCTGTCCCAGTGCACCCTTGATCTGACCCTGTCCCAGTGCACTCTTGATCTGTCTGATCTGACCCTGTTGCAGTATACCCTTGATCTGACTGATCTGACCCTGTTGCAGTATACCCTTGATCTGACTGATCTGACCCTGTCCCAGTGCACCCTTGATCTGACCCTGTCCCAGTGCACCCGTGATCTGACCCTGTCCCAGTGCACCCTTGATCTGACTGATCTGACCATGTCCCAGTGCACCCTTGATCTGACCCTGTCCCAGTGCACCCCCCGGTAGCCTCTTTGGTTGCTTGGCGCCGCTCCTGGCTGAGCTACTGGAGCAGGCTCTCAACGTCCAGCAGCCAGGGTCCCATCTGATGAGGAGAATATCGAGCGGCTTCGGCAGCATGTTACTCTGTAAACCCATTGAATCATGTCCTACCTTTACAGTCTTTCTTAAATTACATAGCTCCCTGCTGGTTAAGAACTTTGGTGTCCTCGGCGGTTGGAACAAGTGTCTTAAAAAGAATCCGTCTGTGTAAACAGCGTACAGTAAAATAAATCACGGTCCATTTGGGTTGAATCGAGGACGACGCAGTCTGGCATGCCGAGGGTGCAGGTGGCACGGCGCATCTTGCTCCTGCACAGAGGCAGACGATGGCGGTGGTGATAAAACGGCTCCGGTGCCTGGCCTCAATTAAAACCCCTTTATCGCTTCCCTGTCCCCCAAGCGGCCGCCTCTAAGATTTATTGTCAGCTATTATTTAAGGTTGCGAAATTTCGTCTTTTTTTATAAACCATCCAAAGGCACGTGCCGTAGCAGACTTCTCTGCGCAGTACCGTGGGCGCAACTCCTGCAGCGTGCACACTGCGAGCTGTCGAGTCTTTGCTGTTTCCGTTTTTGCCAGTGCTGCGCTCACCATCACCACTGCCACAGTCGCCCTTCCCGCCATCTCAGCTCCCGCCATCCAGTCAGGAACGGTTACTCTTCCTGCGGTTCTAAGCAGGCTAAACGACTCGTATGAACTTTTTTAACATGTGCGTGTTACCATCCTATTTGGAGTTCCGACCGCCAGATAAAGACCGATGCCCCGACCTTGGAAAAAAAGTCAGTTAAAGTTTCTCGCAGTGGTGCAGATCAAGCTTGCGCCTATGCTTCTTCTCTCCCGTTTGTTCGGGTCTTCTTGAGAAAGATGGATGGATTTGATTACACTATGGGGTGGGGGTGGGAGTGGGGTGGGGATGGAGTGGGGATATGGGGGTGGGGTGGGTGAGTGTTTTGCCATTTAGGAGAGTGTTTTGATGTACTTTCGCTTAATTAGATGTCACATTTAAGAGGATGTTTTCAAGCACATGTACTTGAAGGTCATCTGGCTTTTTTTCCCCCTCTTATTTCCAAGAGTGTTTTTTGTAAAGTTTATCGCCCGCAGCTTCCAATTCCCCCTCTCCTTTCCCCGTAATCCCCCCCCCCCCCCCCCACCCCCCACCCCTACCACGGAAAAACAGTTGAACATAATAGTCTACTAGGCTGATGTCACACTATATGCAGTGCCAATGTGTTATCGAAAACTCAATCCTACAACAATATTCTAATCATGTCACACGGCTCACCACGCTGTTATTCGAACACCTCAAGGGAAATAATATTTGACTGAAGAATTACGTCCCTTTTGTTACACGCGATGAACGAGTCACGTACCTCGAAATCCAAGGAAATTAGCGGCGTTGTGGTCCTTGTTTTAAATTTCTTCAATGACTATCCCAGGGTGAAGGATGGTTCATACAAATGTCTATTAAACTTTACATTTCGTATACACTCGGTCTAGTGAACACTCTTGTTCGTTTCTTGGCTGCCACTGTTGTTGTGACGTATCATGGTTTCGCGAATTTCATTGGTTGACGTATAGGTGGTCGCCGGTGTTGGACTTGATATGGAAAAAATGACGAAAATGACGAAAATGACTACAGTCCAATTAATTTTATTAATAAGAACTTTCGGAGCTTCGTAGCTCCTTCGTCAGGTAGTGGTGAGACCGCGTTTGGGGGACAGTTATATGCAATAAGTAAGAGTTCGTGCTCAGGACAAAACGAGAAACACGGGGAAAACAATCAGGTCGATGGAGGAGAGTAGACTGCAGAGGGCCGTGAGCAGCTGTAGGTCACCCGCCGCCGCCGCCGATGGTCTCGCAGAAACCCCGCGAGCACGCTCACTCCTCTCAAAACATGGAGGACACGGCTGGCACGTGCAGGCTGGCGAGTGGCACGGTGTGAGGTGAGGAGGCGTGGGAATCACTGGTAGTGAGCCACGAATCCAAGATCACGGTTCAGCCCCGTCTCGTCGGTCTTGAATTTCTTGGGGAACACATTTCCTTTTTGGTTGCTGATCTATTGGAGTTAGGTGCGGCAGGCTGATGTAAAAGTCGATGTATGGCATTTCGACTGCACACTCTTACCGCGATACTTCCAGATTCAGTTGCCGTGTTTCCCTGACGTCGAGGCCTTGTCTGCGTTGTCCCAGGCGTGCAGTAGAGCTCGTCATATGCAATGACGGCTTCCTGAGTGCTTGACTTCTCCTTGTGTGTGTCTGGACTGTTAAAAACTTTTTGTTTTTGTTTTTGCAGAAAATTTCAGCTTTCAAAATGGCACACTTTTCATGTCTGGACTTAGGAATTACCAAAAGCGATTTCTGTCCGTCCGTCCGTCCGTCCGGTCTAGTCTGGTTTGGTCCATACTGGCTTGGTCTGGTCTGGTCTGGTCTAGTCTGGTGCATACTGGTTTGGTCTGGTCTGGTCTGGCCCGGCCCGGCCCGGTCCGGCCTGGCAAGGTCTGGTCAGGTTTGGTCTGGTCCGGTCTGTCTGGTCTGGTCAGGTCTGGCTGTGTGTGTGTATATCTGCGTGTCTGTGTTTCTGTCTGTGTGTCTGCGTGTCTGTTTGTGTGTCTGTCTGTGTGTCTGCGTGTCTGTCTGTGTGTCTGCGTGTCTGTCTGTGTGTCTGTCTATGTGTCTGCGTGTCTGTCTGCCTGTCTGCGTGTCTGTCTGCCTGCGTGTCTGTCTGTCTGTCTTTGTGTCTGTCTGTCTGCGTGTCTGCCAGTTTGTATATAATACAAAAAATAGCTGAGAATCTATTAAACTATACAAGCTCTCAACCCCAATTCCCTTCCCAAATGCCTCTTACATGTGCAGGGCCATTTTGGGGGGACGCAGCAGGACTTATGGGGTGAAGAGGGTTAATTCGCATTGTTTTTTCCTACCCAGGAGTAATACTGGGTGCCTGTGAGGGTAGCGATGGCACACTGTAATGTGAGTAACTCTCGTATGCGGCCTTGAGCCGGCATGGGCGTGGAATATTCCCCAGAGAAGGGATTTGGTGCCGAGTTTGTTGTCAGATGCCAGCGAAGAATTCATCAAGCTGCCCAGTGGTCAGTGGGTAAAGTGTATGTACATCTACTGTATTCATCCTTTATTCAATTATCTTTACTTATGTCTCTTCCCACCCCCATCCCCCACCCCCACCCCAATTCTGTATGGAATGCAAGCTGACCAGCTGACCGCTCTGCGACCCTTCCTACACTGTGGCCTGATAGTTGGTGCAGCTGCCCCTGTCAGTCACTTCTTAGATTAGCATGACCTGAGGCTGGTGAACCGTTCCCCCACTCCGGCATCCGAATTTCTAACACTTTGAGTATAAATCTTATGTTTCCCCTCAAGTAAGACAGTTACTTGTAACGGCATATGATTCATTCGACAAACTTTGTTATGCTGATTGAGACAACATTTGTAAGAAATATTTCAACGCAAGTTAAATTAAGTAATATCTCTTTTCTGCCAAATTGAAGCACAAACCCAGGAACCAGGGTTCAGATTTGGGAAACAATCTGCACCCTGGCTCCTGTGAGGTCCGTGATATGCTTGTTAAGGGGGAAAGGCACACAGCCAGGG
>JAWQFJ010001587.1:92500-122500 GCA_034096865.1 Theodoxus fluviatilis
CGGACCTTGATGGCATCAGTTCTCATTTACTAAATATTTCGCTCCCCGCCATACTGCCTTCATTGACACACATTTATAACTTGTGTATAAGAAACAACATCAGCTCCAAGATCATCAAAGCCGTCGAACATCTCTATGACAGAGCGACCAGCGCAGTCCTGTTCAATGCTACCACAGGCGAATGGTTCAGGACAACGGTCGGAGTCAGACAGGGCTGTCTACTCTCCCCCACACTCTTCAACCTCTTCCTCGAAAGGATAATGACTGATGCCCTAGCAGACCACGAAGGATCAATCAGCATCTGTGGCAGAAATATCACCAACTTACGTTTTGCTGATGACATTGATGGATTAGCAGGAAGTGAAGAGGAGCTGACTAGTCTTGTCGAGCACCTGGACAAGACCTCACAGGCATATGGCATGGAGATCAGCGCCGAGAAGACCAAGGTGATGACGAACAATCCTCGAGGCTTCAAAATGGAAATCAAAGTGAAGGGCCAAAAAACTGGAAGCTGTGAACAACTTCAAATACCTGGGATCTATCGTGACTGATGAAGGGTCCAAACCAGAGATACTATCCAGGATAGCACAAACAGCAGCATTGGCAAAGTTGAAGCCAATATGGCGTGACAGAAATATCACTCTCGCGTAAAAAATCAGGCTCATACGCACGCTGGCCATCTCCGTATTCTTGTATGCATGCGAGTCCTGGACACTCACATCTGAACTACAGGGACGGATACAAGCCCTGGAAATGAGATGCTACCGCAAGATTCTGAACATCTCATATAAAGACCATGTCACGAATGAGGAAGTCAGCAACAGGATCAGGAGAGCAATTGGACAGTACGAAGACCTGCTCTCAATCGTGAAAAGCAGAAAGCTGAAGTGGTACGGTCACGTGTCAAGAAGCAGTGGGCTGGCCAAGACCATCCTGCAAGGTACCGTACCAGGTGAGAGAAGGAGAGGCAGACAAAGGAAAAGGTGGGAAGACAACATCAAAGAGTGGACAGGCTTGACCTTTGCTGACTCACAGCGAGCCACAGAGGATAGAGATCGATGGAGGAAGATTGTCCGAAAGTCATCAGTAGTGCCTCAACAACCCATCTCAGGGTTAAGAGACTGAACTGAACTGAACTGAACTGAACTGAACTGAACTGTATAAGAAACAGTATCTTCCCGTCTCGTCTTCAGCAGGCCAAGGTCATTCCACTGCCTAAATCTAATTAAGACTGCTTCAGTACCTGATGATTACCGTCCCATCTCAATTTTGCGTCTTATCTCCAAACCACTAGACAGACACGTTCGCAAACATCTTTTCTCGTATCTTGATCAATTTGACTTATTGTATCCATTGCAATCCGGCTTTCGCTCCCATCACTCCTGCCAAACTGCTTTATCCTTCCTGGTGAATGACTGGCTATCAGCCATAAACAACCACGAACTGTCTGGTACCATTTTCTTGGACCTGAAAAAGGCATTTGACCTAGTTGACTACGAAATTCTCCTTGATAAACCCTCCATGTACTTGAAAAATCCAACATCAGTCTCCTTCCGATCGTACTTGACACATAGAAGCCAATGTGTCTATGTCAACGGGCCGTATTCCTCGAGACGATTCGTAAAGTCAGGGGTTCCACAAGGCTCAATTTTAGGTCCATTGCTCTTCAGCTTGTATATATGATCTACCATTGAGTATATCAAATGAAAGTATGTTTGCAGATGACACCATTATCAGCGTAAGCGACAGAAGCATAAATTCCATCCAATGCACCCTGAACGTTACCCTTGATGATTTACAAAAATGGTGTTCATGAAATAGAATGGTCATTAACCCATCAAAAACCAAGTGCATGATCCTAACTACAAGACAAAAACGTCAACGACAACCCCTAACCATCAACCTTATGCTAGAAAATGAAATCATTGAGCAAGTTTCTGAACACAGAGTGCTAGGCATAATTGTTGATGAACAACTAACTTGGGAACAACATGTCAATTACTTATGCAAAACTATTGCTAAGAACATTTTCCTGCTCTCAAAACTGAGGCATTTTGTCACCACCGATGCATGCGAAATGTTTTTTCACGCACACATAAATTCCCATATTAATTTTGCATCTGTTGTATGGGATGACTATATGGCAGTGCACTTGAACAAAATTAAATCACTGTACAGACGAACTGCCAAGCTTATCATTTCCGACTCAACATTGTCTACGGATGAAAAGATAAAAAATCTTGGCTTACTACCCTTCCAAAAACACCTCGTCCTCAATAAATGCATCCTTATGCACAAAATTGCTCATTCACGAGCACCGAAGTATCTTACTGATCTCTTCATTCGTCCCCAAACAAGCCATTCACTATCTCTCAACACTTTCATTCTACCACAACGTAGAGTAGACATTTTCAAACGCAGTATTACATATTCAGGTGTTATGATATGGAATACACTCCCATTGCACCTAAGGAACAATACTTCCATGAAGTCTTTTAAAGCATCCATACGTGATTATCTATTCCGATGATCTCACTGCTGTCGCCTGTACATATGACACGTGTTGTTTGAACTTAAACACTCACTGAGCTGACAGTTGTCAAAGGCATCTACTAAAATCTTTGTCATTGTTGATCATATTCTTCATATACCTTACCAATTGTTGTACATTTGTAACCGAGTGGACGGGAGGGAGAAACGAAATATGGAAATAGGGAGAGTTGAAAAGGGGATAGATTCAATATATTTGAAAAGAAACAATTAGGAATAGGCTTTCTCAGTATATAATATTTAATATGATATTAACACTGTTATACAAAAGCACGATGGCAAACTAAAATAAACCAAGACAACACATTAGTCAGAGTATCATAACCATAGAAACTAAAATGGGAAAATTAGACATAAATGCCAGCATCAAATAATGGAATAGTCCAGGCATTTAAAGAAAATTCAACAGTTTAAGTTGTCCTATTATATACAATATACAAAAGCCCACAGTGAACTGGTAATACTTGTTGTTGGAACTGAACATGGGGTGGTGATGTTAACATTCCAATTGACAACAGTGAATGGGTCACTCGTTTGCTTATGGAACAACAGTATAACTAGACAACTCCTGACGACCCAGCTCAAATGATAGAGTATCCCTGGGGAATAACATCTACCAATTAAACACCCAATAGTCCATGAGTAATCCTATCATGACTTTTTTTTCCAGGAGCATTATCTGAGTTATCAAATCACCTGATCCAGTGTAAGGCGACCAAGCACATGTATCTACCGTACATTGCTCCACCAAGGCATTCTGACATACCATAATCAATTTACTGGTAGTGATGGGCACTTGAACACAGCAAAAGACCGCCAGAACTAAATTCCAATATAGTAATAGTATAGAACTATCCCAACTACATAGAAACATTACTTTCTCCAAAACCTCTGGTCCCCAACTCTAGAATCTCATGCCAACATACTAAGTAACTAACCCTACTTCTGGGTCAAATGTAAGTTTCCATTAATCACAGTCACAAGGGGAGTGATACATGAATACACAGCTTTGACAACATTATGCATAAAATCATAGTAAGTACAAACACGAACATCAGTAATAACATGAAATAATTGACACACCTCATGATAGGCTAGGTCATCCGATCCTCAATTGACCTCTTGTTCAGGAATACTTCAGCGCCCAAACATTCGTCACACACAACGACATGTTTCATTACAGCTGAAATACTGAGTGAAATCTTGACAGCACACAGTCACACCAAGACTAAGTTTATTCCAAGAAACCAACCAGAGGGATGGAGGAATGCGAGAAGTATTTCACTCAAACCCGCATGGAAAAGAGTAAGATAGTCTCACGACAACACCGAGGACAATGAAAGCCGGTACTAACGGAACTGGATTCTTAACTGCCAACTATGAAAGCAACTAGAAAACAATAATATTTCACGACAGTTGGGAAAGGAAACTTCTCTCTCTTCCTCTGACTCAGATTGGTTAAAAATCTCCCGGTCAACCTCATCATTAATTTCAATAACTACTAGAAAATTACAAACCAATTGAATTTCCAACTTACCAAAGAACTTAGACAACAAGAAGCGTCACTCTAGTATATTGTATATTTAAAAAGCAGGACGAGATTTTGCTAACGTCACAGGTATTTTTACGTCACAGTCACTCACGAGTAATTTTTGCTTACTTCCCTTGTTTTTGGTTGGATCAAAGAACTTGTTCTTTGGTTGGATCATGAGTAGACGGTGTGGTCTGTCTTGCTCCTTTCGGGATTGTAGAAACAGGTTTTACACGTGCAAGTCAACGTTGTGAGAATTGTGCTTTGTGCAACACTGACAAAAAAAAGGTTTATCAAAACTACACAATGTCGTATGCCACACACATACACACTCCTACACACACACACACACACACACACACACACACACACACACGCAAAATACACGCACGCACAATCAGATACCTAATACTTCTATTAAAAAATCTGTTTTTGTTCTGTTATTGTCAATATTGACACTTTACATCAGCTATCATAGTCATAATAATAACAGCAATATAAATAACAACCAAATTTAACCATGTCTGAAAAAGTACATGTTTTACAACATATGTTTTATGGTTTCACCAAATATCACACAAGCAAACATAATACTCAGTTATGATTACATTTATTTTTCAAACAAACAGATTGGTTGCCGATTGGTTGGCCCTTCAAAATGAGGATAAGAAATATATTCTTGCTATTTGCTACATCTGGAAGTTACACGTCGGACGTAAGTCAGTCTTTGCTCCATTACATGGGGTATAGATCTTCTTCTTGTTCTTCTTCTGCGTTCTCCTCGTACCTAGGAGGAAATACGTATGTGATCGCTTTCAATTTCCCACCCATAATTTGGTGACCACATTCCGTCTTCGGGGAAGTTGCATGCTTCGGTACGTGTGTTCGTGTAGCCGGTCATCACATTATTTCAATGTTTCATAAACATGATGTTTTATCTGAAAGAAAATACAAATCTGAATACTTTGTGGTTGATGAATCTGGTTTTGTCATTTTTGATACTTTACCCTGCCCACATATGGTTCTTCTGTTTGTAGTGTCTTTTTTTCCTCTCTTCAAAACACGGCGACATCCCCAGCCCTTGACTCAGCCACTGTTTTTGTGGCTCGTGCAAAGCAGGCTACAAAACGCGTTTGTGCTGGGCAAGGTCAGGCTGGAGACCAGGGGAAGGTTTCTTCTTCTTATAAAGGGTTATAACACCGAAAACGCGTTTCAATGTGACAATCGAGATCTTTAGACTCCGTGCATGGTGGTATGCGTGCGGCACAGAGTAGACGGCCTCGGTTTAGATTCCCATCCGAAATAGTAGGATTTTCTGCCCTTCACAGGTGCCTCATACCAGTTAACTTCAAGCCACAAAGATCCGCCCAGAGCGGGCGCGAACCCACAGCTGTCAGTTTCTCTGGCATTGGAGATAGACGCGTTAGAGGCTGAAGCTCTACCGACTGCGCCACAGACTCTCCCGGGGTATAGATCAACAGTGACTTGCATGACAGAATTAGGACTGGTCCTATTTTAGGAGTGTCATAATGGACACGATTTATATGGTCCACAGCTAACAAAACGTTATTATAAGCCGACCACAATACAATTTATACTTTATAGACACTTTTAACAATGCCAGCAGCACAGGTACGAGAAGATTTCCGTTAGGACCGAAAAGCTAGCTCCTAAGCTAGGACAGTCATAACTCCGTCGTGCAACACACTGCTGGTCTCATAAACGTGAGCATTTTTTCCTAGTGCTGTGTTCAGTCTGTGCCCACCTGAGAACTCAGGACATTGTTTTGAAAAATTTGCTTGAAGGTACGTACCGCTGGTTACCTTTCATGAACAGATGTTGAAATGGCATGAATATTTTCACACGTTGGTCGATGTTCTTAACACTGATCATTAGACATAATTATACAGCCCACACATACTAACAGGGCAAACCTTTCACAAGAAATTAATGTATCAGTTTCAATGTTGTTTTCTGGCCAAACATAGTATACTATGATCATTGAATGACCACCTATCAGATCTAAACTCGTTGTCTTCATTTGCCTGTCGGTTCAGTCTTGGCAGTAAACACTAGATCAGTCACCATCAGTTTATTGTCAGTTTGAGAGATTCACTGGCTCATAAAATCGGTAGCTAGAGCATAATCGCTCCAAGCATTGATTTCGCGATCATCATGATCCAACCAAAAACAAGGGACGCAACTCACACAAACCGTCGGCTAAATCTCGTCCTGCGTCAAATCGCGGAGTGACGCTTCTTGTTGTCTAAGTTCTTTGAACTTACCCCAAAGATTATAGGTTACCTATAATCTTTGCTTACTCATCCTCATGGTCAGTTTAATGATGTCATGAATGACGTCAGAAGGAAAAATGCTTTGATTGTAAAGAACACAAAAAGGAGAAAAGAGATCCTCGTCCAAAAATAGCCCATGGAGCAAAGCAGGCTTCTTCACCAGTGCAGAGTGCAGGAGGCGAAAACAGCGGAGGCGAGAACATCGCAACGGGAAAGGGGTGGGGTGAAAAAAAAAGAAGCCAGCACGTGGGCGGGAAATCGGAGAGCCGAAACTCGACATCCGAGGTCAAAAACTAACACTAAAAGAACAAAACTAGTAATGGGTCATGGTGGGACAAAAGTGCACCTTGTCACACATAGATTAGCTACTGTGTATTTTTTTGGTCTTAATTATCCATGTTTTCATTTCTTTATGAGCAAGGACAATTTGTAAGATAGGCAGAAATGCCTAAAATTTCATCCTTGATAAATAAAGAATCAATCAATCAATCAAACGCTCGCGACTCATGGAGCGGCGTTAAAATCCGCACGGATCCTTAAGCTCCATCCTCGGGTAGAGTGCTCAACTCGCACTGCCCCTACCCACCCAGGAGTAAAACTCGCACTGCCCCTACCCACCCAGGAGTAAAACTCGCACTGCCCCTACCCACCCAGGAGTAAAACCGGATACCTGTGAGGGCAGTGAGGACACACTGTGGTGCGGTTAACCCTTGCGTGAGGCTTTAAGCCATGCAGCAGTGGGTCAAAATGTTCCCCAGGATTGCAGATGGTGTTGGCACCTGTGTGCGTCTAGTGTGCGTAACAATGTGTTTGTCGTCTGACGTCTGTAAACGACTGATCAAGGGGCTGATGATCGAGAAATAAACCTTGCAGCGGGTTGAGACCCAGATACCGGTGCTAAGTCACAATTTCAAACCGATCCATTCGCTTTTATCTGGAGATAGACTGGTGGCCTCCACTATTGTACGTCGCGTCACACATGGCAACCAGCGCAATGGAGTTGGCTCTCTATGCATCGATGAAAGGGCCCCATGAATCAACATGATCTCATTCAAAAATAAAATTCCACAGGGACCTTTTCCATTTCACGCATCCCCATGTTCGTGATTAAGAACAGATCCCTCAGGTGCTCCTGGGCTACTATATATACAAAAAGGGTAAAGACAAGTGATATAAAGTCTTCACCCGCTCAAACTCCAACATTAAAGACTCAGGTAGTCGGCAGCCCTACATAGCCCTCAAAGGCTCACAGATCGTATAGCCTTATCCATCCATCCATCCATTCATACCTCCTTACCTCCATCTCTTCATCTCTCTCATCCAAACATTTGTTCGTCCTTATGTCAATTCACGCATTCATCTATCCACGTTCCACATAAACTGACCCCTTATGCCAAGTTCATACACACCGCGAGCGCGTACACACACACACACACACACACACACACACACACACACGGTACGCTGTGGCAGGTATGCCTTTTCCCCCCATTATTAAGAACGTAGAAGCCAGCCAGGCCTCAAATAAAATTTAGTTGTTAGAAGACCAGCCACACCTTTAGAGCAATTTGATGTGGTGAAACAGTGGACAGCGCCAAATGAGAATGATTTGACTTTGACAAAACTTTGACGTTGATTACGTCATACAGTGCTTGATTGCATCATACAGTTCTGGACTGCCTCATTTTAGAGAGAGGGGGTGCAAGAAGTTCTCCGGGGAGAGGATGGGCTTTGAACATGAGGGAAAGACTGATTGAATTGAAATGATCCCCGATCTCAGAATGAGGTGATTTGCTTCAAGGATTGAATGTTTGAAACCCATATCGGACACTCTTGGTGAAGACTTTGAGGATTGAATCGACATAATGTTGACTGGTACTATGTACGTCTGCGACGAGGTCATCCCAATCCAGGAGGGAGGGTTGGCATCTGCCCTCTTCATCTCATCGACTTGACTCCAGCTCTGAGTCCTCCTGGCCTCCTTTGATGACCCAGGATGAAGCTGCTCCAACCTTCCCTTTTCCAAGGATCCACCACTACTGTCAGTTGTATCACTTCCCCAACGCCAAAAAACTCACCTCTTGAATAACAACCGTCGGGGTCAACGGCTGTGACCCCTTCACCATTCTTCTAACCAGCGAACTCTCCTCCAAGATAAGTTTCTTTTTTTTTAGTATAGGCTGGTTGGCTAGGTTGGGACTGAATAACTATTTAACAACCGTTACCTATCAATTATTCATTAAAGTAATTTGTTAGAAATTGAACTTTTGACCTCTCCTTCTCTGTTGTCTCATCCCTCCCTGACAGTGAGAAGAGGATGGATGGATGGACAGTGTTTTACAGCCTATCAGCCTTGCAGGATATGTAAGACCACTAAGCACGAATACCTTTAGAACAGTTTTGGAGTACAGGTTAATCAAGTCAGCGAGAAGAGGATTGATTGTGGCAAGCTAGCAGTACATACCCAGAGACACTTGCTTACTTAAAAGAAATTAGAGTGCAAGCTCGTCACATACGCACATACACTATGGGCAGCTCTGTGCTGCCTTGGTCACAGCTGAATACTCAGTGAATTACTGACCATTTATTTTGCTCCTGTCCCAGAAAAAAACCGCCACATAGAGGTAGGTTAAAATAAAGCATTTTATGTCATTTCCGGTTAAATAATAAATTCACGAAATACTCTCTCTTTCATTCGATTCGCACACCGATGTGATTTCCAGCATTTTGGCAAAAAGTTCAAGGGAGGTAATACATGCAATTGTTGTCTCCCCTACCTGTGCTATAAATGCACACATTATTATCCACAGGTGTATGCACTTACCGCAGTCAGACTTAGCGAAGCAGTAATAAAGTGATATATACCATTTACACGCATATACACATACTGTTCATCTCCACCTTTTCGCCTGTTCGACTTTTTTGCGTACATAACTCAAGAATAAGGTTGTTGTTGTTGTTCTTATAAAACAATTTCTTAAGCAGCAACTTGGTTTGCTACAAGTATTGCTGTGAGGATTATTTCCACCACACCTTACCGCTTGAAAGGTATTCTTTCCGGGTAAACTCATGTTCTGCCTCGACTGTTTCGAGTTTGAATCATCCTACAACAGAAATTTGCTCCGCCTCCTCTTTACAAGTTCAGACAATGCGTCAGCATCATCAGTGAGATGTACGTACGTCTACTGGCAGGCACAATACAATGCGAGCAGAGAGAGCAATTTTAGACCCAAAACTTACTATTTCGGCACACCGTCTAGGATCAATTCACCCAGTTTTATGATGAAAAATCATAAACGAATTTTGTGCGGACATTCTCAAAAGCTGACTCAGCAGAAGAGGCTAAATGTATTGTAGATTTGGCAAAAGCTGCGCATAGCACAAATGCATCTCTTTCGCAAAAACACTCATGCTAAATTAAACCAAAAAAGTCTGATGGTTCGGGAATAACAGACTTTTGCAGGCACCCTCACAAAAACTGCACGCTTTCTAAATAACCACTCCCGCACTTTTAAGGTTTTGCCAAGGAGTATACTCCTTGGGTTTTGCGTCAAAAGGCTTCGTGATACAGACGAAACCCTAACACGTCGACGTTGCAATATTTTTTTAAGACGCTGTCGAAAGTTTCAGAGCAATGGGTGCATAGAAAGTCAACCACGACGTCAGACAAGGCTACCTCTTCTCTCCAGTACTTTTCTTTCTTTTCCTTTTTTTACTGTAGAGAATCATGCAGAAGCTCCTCTGAAATCCCCACACCACCATATTTCCATCGGTGGCAGACCTGTCTCCAACCTTTGTTTTGCAGACAATGTTGGCTTCAGGGGTGGAGTGGGTGCGGTTGTGGGCAATAACAACGAGCTCCGGGAGCTCACCAAAAGACTCTTTACAAAAGCCAGAGCTTCATATGGTGTGATCATCAGCTCAGAAAATTCCAAGGTCATACATAATAAACAGTGCACAAAATATCAGTGCCCACCTAACCATGAAAGGTGAGCATCTGGAAGAGGTGTGCAGTTTTAATATAGTAGAGTGGGGGGGTGGGGGATGGGGGTGGGTGTGGGATGGGGGTGGGTGGGGGGGGGAGAGAGGTTTGGTGATGAGTGTATATCAAGTTTAGTGGGGCAGATTCCTTACAAATGAAGGCAGTCTACATATGGCGGTGCTTACAAGGCAGAAAAGCTGGTGGGAAGACACGCGCTGACAACAGTTCTTTCTCCAGCCTGGGGAAGAGGCGTGCAATGACGCTAATTTGGAGGAGTGTCGTCCGTTAGCTGCACCTTTTTCTAAGCATATTTTTACATTTCATCCTGAGGACAAGGCGTTTCGGTTTGGCCGGCGGGGCAACACAATGTCCGATAGTCAGCCACCAGGAGGTTTCTATGACCGTTCCGAGGAGTGTATGCTAATCGATCCTCAGATGGAATATCACCTCCCTCCACACTCGAGCACAATTCACGTGATGATTCTTTCGGCTTTTGGGTCTAGGGGTTTCACTATTTGTGGAAGGGGTAATAATTAATTCAATCTCTCTCTTACATCCCACATTCACAGGACATAACACAATCTTTATTAAAGATGATTTTTGGTGAGAACTAATCATAGCATAATCAAATTCAATGCAATAGGGACAAACTTAAAAAATCATGTCAGCGTATTATTTGTGACTGAAGGGCGGTGGGCTTTCCTTTTGTCTCGACATAAAAAGTTGAACCAAATGTACCCAGAAGTTCTGGTAGGCACGTGCAATCAGTTCTCGACTTCTATCGCTGAAACTTCTCCTTGAAACTGATATCCACTAAGGAGTGGACATTCACTCACTCACTCTCAAAGCTATCCCTCGAGACAAGAGAAAAGGCCATAAATTTGCGGTTTCACACGCTTTTTAGAGCATTCCGCAAAACTCACAAATGATGAAGCTTTTCAGGCGACCACTTAATTTGTTCAAGAGTCTGGGTGGGGGCTAAATCTTCGAACAGGGAAACGCTGTCCTTTTGGCACAAACTTTCCGAGGCTAGATGTAAGATTATAAAAACTTTTAACGTGTCATTCCACCCTTCAACACGGAGTTGTTTGGCACACGTCTTCGAGTCAACTGATAATAAAATTGACAATGCTCCTGAACTGAACTGTTCACCCACAGCGCATGCACAACCGCCCCTAGCCAATCAAATCGCGATTGCATCATTACCCATTTTGTCTCGTACCGGTTCAAGCCGGCCTCAAACTTCGAAGCCAAGGCATGTTCCTGCCAAAACCGAACTCTCAACCATCTAAGAAAATATACATGGGGGGAAAATATTCATGGGGGAAAAACCCCCTCCTAAAATACGCTTTAGATTGTTTTTCTAATGAAATACGCATTTGTTCCCGTTCAAGCCCTGGATGGATGGATGGATGGATGGACGAATGGATGGATGGATGGAGTTTTAGGGCCTATCAACCATTGTAGGCTATATACAGCACGAAAAATCACGAGAGTAGTTTAGAGTTAGCACAAATCAAGTCACGATGTCCCTAGTTATTCATCTCTTATGAATCGTGTAGGGAGACACAGTGAGTGTATTCTGACTCCCAACCCACAGGGGCATCAAGGCTTGGACCAAATAGCAATGAAGCAAGCCTTGTGTACGTGTGTGCATGCAAATGCGTTTGTGTGTGCATGCATGTTTGTGCATACATGTTTGTGAGTGCATGCATATTTGTGTGTGTTTGTGTGTGCATGCATGTGTTTGTGTGTGCATGCATATGTTTGTATGTGATGCATACATGGGCTTGTGTGTGCATGCACACCCATGCAGTTGTGTGTGCATGCAAGTGTTCATGTGCATGCATGTTTGTGTGTGCATGCATGTGATTGCATGTGCATGCATAATGTGTTTGAGTGAAAGTCATTCTTCCTCTCCTTGGTGCCTGTCACAGAAGATAAATGACCATGCTTAAAACTTTTCATGTGCTGCCACGTGTTGGCTGCCATGGTGGAGGTGCTTGATACTCACTGCTCAGACCGATGACGATTTGGATATTTTTACTCCTCTCTACTGTTCCTCTCATTGTTCTGAATTCCCCCACAGCCATCATGCGAAAATAAAATGACTTCACAAAAAGAAAACTTTTTTCAGCATCTTTATTTAAAAATGATGTCACATGATGAGCAAGCAATCAATAAAACCCCTCTTCATCAATCGTCATCAACATTAGCTACTGCTGCCTTATGCGATATATATGCTAAATCACAAGAATGTCTATGATACCACAGTTCACAGTTATTTATTCCGCCAAGTGACATGATTAAAAAAACGAGCATGAGGAAAACTAAGTGATGAAGGCTAAAAGAAACAAAACAAAAAGCCAAACACACGCATCACTTACACACCCTAACACGCCGTTTATACAGAAAACATATGGACATTTCCCTATGTACATCACTCACGCCCCTCACGCAGCTGCACACAGACATAAGAGATAAGACTGCACCTAAAACCAAAAAGAAGACCAACTCCCCCGCCCCCCCCCCATTTCTACACTCAATAGCAGTCTATATATCCCAGAGGAAGCACAAATGAGAAAGTGTCACTGTCACAGATGTGGAGAAGTGTGTGCGCACCGCCGACAGGATCAGCGGCGGCAAAGCTGCCTGGGGGGGGGGGTGGTGGTTCTGGACAGAGTTGAGCTCCGCCACCGCTGTGGAGAAGAACGCGTTCTGAACACGGCACGTGCGCGTTTTGAGGGACCTGAAAAGACGGCCAGAGGGAAGGAGCTGGAAGAGGGGACAAGCAGGGTGGGAGGGGTCTGCCACAATCTTACGGGACTTGCGCACTATGCGCTGGGCATAGATAGAGGCTAGGGAGGGCAGATCACGGCCGATGATCCCGCCAGCAGCGCGCATGCAGGTGTTTACTCTGCCCAGGGGGAAGACCACAACCCTTCTGTCACATGGTATTTTTGCTCTGTTTGGTTCTGTTGGAAGTAGGATGATGGACAATCATTTATGTTAAATTTATCACATCATAATAACCAACTTCCAAAGAATCTAAATATGATGCTTTAATTTCTTCTAAAAGAACAAAAGAAAAGAAAAAAGACAAAGGACCCCACACCATAAAATGAGTTGCACTGTGCCATTGAACAATTCAGTTATGCAGTACTTAAAAAAAATATATATAAAAATTAGACTAAGATGGTCAAAACCATTTTTGAATTGTATAATTTGGTACAAAGTTCTTTGCGATTGAATTGTGCATTTTTGGGAATTCATATTTTTATAAACTGTGAGAGTTCAGTCAAATTAGAACATTTGCAATCATTAAAATTATATCAATGTGCCACTTTAATTAAAATGCATTAAAAAACCATTTCATAAGCTACTACATGTATTCCACTTAATATCTTCAGGTGCTGATAGGGAAAGAAAAGGGGGGATGCAGACCAGTTTTCTACAGAGATTTCACAATTGACCACCAGACCCCATATTAACTAAAATGGGCTTCAGCCATTCAGGCACAATGCAATTCACTCTGAGGTGTGGGTAAAAAGTATATGTAACGAAAAAGAACACACATCTAGAGAAAAGAACAACATGGACCCTATTTCCTGAAGATCAGAGCATTCCTCCCACTCTCTCAGAAGAAAGTAATATCCAAAAATGATAATATTATTTGAAAGGGAAATTTCAGAGTGGAACCACATTGACCATTCCCGCACTCTGATTGGAAACACATGCGAGATGAATGGATCCTCCTCCTACTGACTTTTACCCAGTTGAACAGATGGTGGGTGTGCCCAGCATTACCATCTGAACACCAAAGTTGTTTTTTTTTAAAGCTCAAAAACCCATCACCATAAAAAAGAAAGACAGAAAAGAAAGAAAAAAAGCAGACAGAAAGAAAAAGACACCCACAGTGTCATGCAATGAGAGGATCAAGTAAAGTTTCAAAGACAACAAAAAGGACCCACATGTTATGCTGCATGAGAAAACGAGGCTAAAAGCACAAAAAATTGAAACTGAGAAACTAACTTTTACTGAATACTAATTCTGTGAATATTTCCTCACATGCTTGACCTTGACCTTTATATGATCTTGACCTTCAGGTGACCTTCAAGGTCAAGGTCAAACTAAACCTACCAATGACACATACACTAAGAAATGCTTTACACATTTTTCCTACCAAAATACATGTGACCTTGACCCAAGGTCATCCAAGGTCATGCAACACAAAGCTGTTAATTCAAGACATAGGAAGCACAATGGTGCTTATTGGCACTTTCTACCATGAGATATGGTCACTTTTAGTGGTTCACTACCCCATTTTGGTCACATTTCATAAGGGTCAAAGTGACCTTGACCTTGATGATATGTGAACAAATGTGTCTCATGATGAAAGTATTACATGTGCCCCACATAATTATTAAGTTTGAAACAGTTATCTTCCATAGTTCAGGGTCAGGCTCACTTCAAAATATGTATACAATCCATCTTTGAAGAGCTCCTGTGACCTTGACCTTGAAGCAAGGTCAACCAAACTGGTATCAAAAGATAGGGCTTACTTTGCCCTATATACCATATATAGGTGAGGTATCCAATCTCAAAACCTTCAGAGAAAATTGAGAAAATGTGAAAAATGACTGTTTTTTAGACAACATTTATGGCCCCTGCGACCTTGACCTTGAATCAAGGACAAGTCACTGTGTATGTTTTTTAAGGCCTTGTACACCATCATGCCACATTTGGTATTGATAGACTTAATAGTCTCTGAGAAAAATCCAACGTTAAAGTTTCCGGACGCTCGGACGCCCGGACGGAAAGGGTGAGTACATAGACTCACTTTTGCTTTGCATGTGAGTCAAAAATATGTCTGCCCAGTGTCATGAGATGGGAGGATTTTCAAAAATATACTTTTCAAGACCACAAAAAGATGGACATTTGGTTACATGTCTTTCATTAAGAACTGCTTTCATTCTTATGATGCTGCTCTCATTTACCTATGCTGCAAGTACAAAAAGCCTAAAAATCTATATAACCACCTTCTTGTATCTAAAGTAATACAAAATGAGGAACATCTTACAACCTTAACATATTTCTTAAAAGTATACTTTCAAGCATATTAAAGAACGGTGATCAAAGCAAGTATTTAAAAAAAAAACTTGACTATTTAAGGCAAGTATGAATAGAATGTACCCCAGTGTTAACCCATGAGTAATCACTTGTCACTTGTTACTCCCCTGAAGACGGAGTGTGGCTGCCTATATGGCGGGGTGTTCAAAAACAGTCACACATGCAATCATCTCACCCACTTGGGTGATCCTGGGAGTGTTTAGCCCAGGTACGCAACAACAACAACAACAACAAGTCAACCTATCATTACTGCTAGCAGTAGAGAGAGGAAACTTGCAGCATGGAGCTGTAGCATATAAAAATCTGAGAAAGATCTTTTATCATTAATAAAGAATGATGCAAGGTCTCAAAAACACCAGTCAAATCCCTGAGCTATGAAACTTGCAAAACTGCCAGCATTGCAAATACCACACTCCATTTTCTGATCACAGAGCGCGTAAAAGTAAAGCTAAAGTATTACAGATGTAGCATGACTGTACATATACAATATGTGATAACGAAATAAAGGGCATCTCCATTCAAATAATCACGCGAAAGCCCTTATACATGAACAGACAAGAACAGCAATTCATTACTATCAAGCTGGTGCCAACAGATGGTACTCTTCAGAACGAAGAGTACACAACTTGGTTCTGCAAACCAAGGTACCACCTGCCTCTGTCTAGACAGTCCACAATTCGTAATTCCTTAAGATGATACAGCACATTAGCTATGTCATTATCATCATGTACCAGCTTGTGGAATCAGATCATATTCTTAGGTATGAATAGTACATGACTCAAGGCTGCTAATCCAGTTACTACCTGCCCTCAACTTAACGGACACTGAGACAGTACGTAGTTAATGCGTGCATCCATGACGCAGCATGTTGATCTACAAAGTGGAAGTTGTCCCAATGTGCATGCTAATGTAGTAGTAGATCATCAAAATCAATGGATTTCAGTTTATCATGATTTTTTCATCCATGACTGGGCATTAAACTTTACTCCCCTGCTATGGGGGAAATTTACTGATTTCGGGTAAGACTTTAGAATCCAGGCATACATGCCCAAGTAATTTTATTGGAAGCATTCCGCTGGTTGCATAATCCTGCATTGCCTGTTGGGGATAGAGCCTAATTTTCATTGCAATACATAAAGGTGGAAACATTGACTCTATTTTAACTTTTCCTTGATAAAAAATGTCATTATGCCTTTGCAGTTGTTACGTACAGATCTCAATAAACCGATCAGAGAGTCGACCAATCAGGTGCATGCTGCCAGGATACTTAAGTCTTTCCTTTTTTCTTTCTTTCTCCTTCAACATGCTTTTTTTTTCCTTGCATGACCTTTCAAGACAAATATTCACCAAGACCACAAGATGAAGCCCAGATCAATGAAGGCTTTCATTTTGCATGCAAACAAAGGATGCTTCTTCATTCACATCTACAAAATACATCATCTCATCTCTCACAAGATTTCACCTCAGCCCATTGCCACAAAAATACACATCTACCTGTGTACGCATCAACATAGTGGAAGGCACAAGTTATCCCAAAGATGTCCAAGGGCAATCAAAGAAAGGCACAAGGCTGGTAGGAGGGGATGAACAACTTGCACAAGCAAGGGTGCCAGCCACCTGCCCTACCCTGAGAGACAAACTCCTTTGTAAACTTCATCTCCTTTCCTGGGTTACCCACAGTGGGATCCAGGTTTTCTTTCTACACATGATTCTCAGTAGGACCAGGCCAAGGGCCACGTTTTGGATTGCAGGCTCATACCAGCTTGACAGATTTCCTGAAACATGACAACTAGTGCAAATGACAGACTGCTGCCTGGGTGACCCTCCAACAGCCACTGTGACGACGTTCATCGATCTCATTCCACACTTGATGCAGAGAGGGCAGTGATGAGGACCCACTCACCACACACACAACGACGAATCCAGAGGCACCCATGATCACTGTTCTGACTATTCCACTACAAAATGTTATGACACAGAGTTCTCTGAATAATTATTGCACCTGGAATGTACAACAGTGACGTCCATGATGGATGAAAGATAACATTATGCATTTCTGATTCCGGAGTCATTAGAGCACAGCACCTACATCTCTCCTGCAGGCATTGTTCAAATTGATGACAATCACTTACAGATGTGAAGCATCCTTGGAGGGAAGGTTTCCAGCAGCACCAGTCTGTCAATCACCGGAGATTCTTACAGTACATTTCAGTTTCCAATCTGCCGATTTAATTTTCACCACAGGCTATGTCAAGCTTTGATGAGCACAATAGTGGAATTGACCCGAGTAATACTTCACATAATGCAGAGATCTCAATACAAATCTGTGTAAGTTTATCTTCAAATATTCACAACACTGGGTGGTTCATTGGATTTCCTCACACACACACACACACACACCCAGACACACACACATGAGACATGGCTCATGAGTTGTGAATCATGATGAATGATGATGCTCTTAATTTGCCATTTTTCTTTGTTCAGATTCCATTCTGTTTGTGACCTCTTGATCTCTCATTTCATTTTCAGCCCCTGACAGGCCCAGTTCCGTGCCATGACCATGCTGCAGATGATGGTGACACAAAAAATTGTGGTTGCTCGCTGCCACTGCAGCTCTTAGATGATGTCTCATGAACACATGCAGCACAGCATCACCATCATCTCCACTGGCATTCTCTGTCCTCATGCATCTCCGTCTCACTTCTGGGTTTGAAATGCTGTTTCTGGACATTCATGCTGGAAAATGCTACAATAAACAACAGGAACTGACAGAGTGACTGGCAGTTGCTGTTTATTCTGCAACTGCCATATCTACTAATAGTCTCAACAACCACACTGTGGTCACATATCATTGTGGCCTGCATCTCTCTCTTCTGCAGAACCTTTGTATTAATTTTCCAATGCGTTGCAATGCCTTGATCAAATGGCAGTGCTTAAACAGGGTGCACACTACCTTTGTCCACATACACACTACCACAAGTACAATGTCAATACTGTCATTATCATTACCATGGCAACATGTTTGGCTCTAGTCTATAGCACAGTATGTAAAAGCACCAATACAATGAAACTGCATTTGAAAAAAAGGGGGGGAAAAAAGCAAAAAAAGCAACAACAAAAAAAGCACAGTGTATGGTGCGGCATACACTCACATATAGGAACAAGAAACCACACGCACATGCACACCATCCCCAAACAAACAATATTCCTCATGCCCAACACCCACCGTATATACACCAGCCTACACATCCTCAAAGTTCATCGGAGTTCATATTTTAGCTTCCACACACTTTTGCCATTGACCTTGACCAGGTCACACAACTCCTTCACCATGGCTTGGAACTTGGTCTCCTCCTCTGGTCGAATGTGTGAGCGGAAGTGTGCCCACAGCTCCTGGTAGGAAGCTTCCCCGTTCACCCGAGCCTGGACAGCGATGAAGTGTCGGACATCTGAGAGCATCTCCATTACCTCAGGTTTGACAATGGGTGCTCGAGCCGCAGCTGCGGATGGGTAAGCAGGGTCACCCTCAAAGTTTGACTCCTCTGCACCAGGCATCAGTATAAATTCATTCATTTTGGCCAGGAGCTTCTCGGAGGTGTCCGGGCACGTTTTCACCAAGGAACTGAAACCTGCCTCGGAGCCGTCAAACAACGCCTGTCCAAACTGCTTTTCCTCCTTGTCCCTCTTCCTCTTATGGGACTTCTTTGCCTTCTCCTTGGTCTGCAACATGCACAGTGTGTGTAAAGTACCAAGAGGCTGAGTAGGCAGTGACAGTGAGATCAGCAGTACAGCAAGTGGCCATGAGGAAAATAGTATGATGACTGAGGTCTTCAGCAATAAAAGGCAATAACCCTACACATCTTTAATTTTCCTTTTTTAATCCTGAGAAGAAGAAATTGCAACAACAACCACAAAAAAAAATTGAATGCACAGGGAATTACTTTACTTGACCTATACTCCTTCAAGGTTAGAAAGGCTGCAACAACCAGCTTTTCTCTAGGGAAATCAGGTCACTTGCTATGGATCCATGAGTGGATAAATCAGATGCAGAGGGGTGCTGGAGCTTTACCTGTGAGTGGCATGCCAGAGCACTTGTTAATGAGTCATTAATCAAGCAAAACATTAATACATGACATGGTGAAAAGCATTGAATAAGTCATCTATGGGGATTCAACTCTTCAATACTTTCAGTGTGAGGATATCAGGTGATAACATCTATACTTAATTACCAGTCTCAATAACACAGCACAGATTTTTGCCACACAACAGTTTCAGCACACACTAAACCATTTAGATTATTTTGCTATGAAATCCATGCATTCTTTTTGAGGCTGGATATCAAGCACTGTATTTTGAATCCTGTCACTAAGAGATCCATGCTCTCATTCACTGGCGGAAGATGAGTAAAGACACAACTGCATGAAAGATTTCGGTCTAGGTCAACATGAAGAGATAGGTTCACACTGAAGACCACACAAATGCTGTGCCTCACCTGGTCAGCTCTGGAAGGAGTTGCAGACTGGGGAGGTGACGCTGGCTTTGGACTTGGAGGCAAGATCTGGGTGATCAAGCTATTCTTCTTCTGCCCAAATTTTGGCCTGTGAGATATTGGTTGCACACATCAACACATGAACTGTGACACTTGCTCAACAAAAGAATGAAGTATTTTCACACAAAAATTCTATTTACTTTCCTAAGATGCCAACATTTTATTACATAATTTAAAAATTTTCATCTTTGTAATAGGTAGACTGAAGTCAGCTAATGAAACAGCAAAGCATTATGATGAAGTGGTAAATAACGTCACTATGATTACCGTACTGGGCCTGTATCCAGAACGGCAATTTATCTTTTTAACACTCGATTTATCCCCTAACCCCGGATTATCTTGATCGGTTAGATAAGGTACACTCGTCAGAGGATCCTAGGTTGCGCTTTGCTATATATACTGGTTTCCAGCCAAGGGAGAGCGGAACAGACAGTTGGAATCGTCTGAGTTTAGAGAAATCGGGGTTAAAATAACTCGCCGTTCTGGATACGGGCCCTGGACACAATGCTTGCACATTTCTGTCTAAAGTCTTCCCTGGCACACAGTGAAAAAACACAAAGTGTGATTGAAGAACTGAGCAGTTTAAAAGTGTAACTGAAGGGCTGAACAGAGTGACAGTGTGACTGAAGGGTTGTACAGTGTGAAAGTGTGACTGAAGGGCTGTACAGAGTAAGTGTGACTGAAGGGCTGTACAGAGTGAAAGTGTGACTGAAGGGCTGTAAAGAGTGAAAGTGTGACTGAAGGGCTGTACAAAGTGAAAGTGTGACTGAAGGGCTGTACAGAGAGAAAGTGTGACAGAAGGGCTGTGCAGTGTAAAAGTGTGACTGAAGGGCTGTACAGAGTGTGACTAAAGGGCTGTACAAAGTGTGACTGAAGGGCTGTACAGAGTGAAAGTGTAACAGAAGGGCTTCTGAACAGCTGGTCAGTCATTCAGTCTAACTTATTCTCCCATGCCCAAGGAAGACTTTTTACACTGAAATTTCGCAAGCATTAAGGTCTGACAATCAAAGTGACCTCATTTACCTCTTCATTGTTTTTTTTAGCAACAACAAACTTATTTAATATTATATTTCTTTTCGTTACTGATCTCTTTATTGCCCGGGCACTTTCTTCTGTAATCAAATTCCGAGCAAAGCCAGTGCTAATGGTCCACAGGGGCGCTTCTGCAGCATTCCTGGATACTGCATAGAGCACAATAAGAAAATCTTACATGGCTTTGCTGGTGCTGGCACCAGTTCTGTCCCCGCCAAGGTTGTCCGGGTTGCCCGACATGGCGGAGTGGCAGTGAGCCCTGGAGAGTTTCAGCGCTGCCACGGCGGCCCTGGCCGTCTTCTCTGCTTCCGCAATCACCAGCGTGTGGTCACTGTAACCTCCATCCACAATCCTGTCATGGTGCATGGCACTCTGCACACCTGTGAGCCAGAGGAGGAAATGCATGACAGTGAGAGTGATCATGGAAATGCCAGTCTCAGCATAGTGATCATAGGAGATGGTGCCACGCTACATCTGCTGTGCAAGAGTAAGTCTATTGAATCAGAGTGCCACTGGCACATTTTCTGTACAGAGACTGAAAACAATATATAGCTTGAATTGTTTTCAAACAAACCTTGATCAGTCCATGAAGACCATGCACTAGGGGGGGGACCCCATATTGGCTTAGTACAAAGTGTCAGGTGCTTGAACTGAAGCAAACTTCTGTGCATGCGTTTCATCATTTCATAATAACCTCTTCCTGAAAATAAAAGCACCTTGACATGGGGAAAACAAATCCCTGAAAAACAGCCCTTCACAACAAACAGGCTAACTGATTGTTATATCCACCAGAGTAGATGACTGGCTTACGTACCAGAACTCTTGAGGAGTTTCATCAAGACGTAGTCGTCTTGGCCTATTCCTGGCTTGTCTTCTTCTTTGGCAGCAATTTCGTAGACTCCTGTCTTCACCAGGTGGGGAATTCGATGGCCCTCAAATTCTGCAACAAGAAGTGCACACAGGTTGAACTGACCAGTCATTTTCTCAAAGAGAAATTCAACATGCAGGGAGCATCTGCTTTCTCTCCAATTACCTCTGTATGGCAACATGATCACTGTTCATAGGATCAATCCATCCAATGTTGGAAGGATCTGTCATTTACAACTGGTGGTCAGGTACACCGAGAGAAAGCAAGACACCTGCAGGGGTGGGTGCAATGGTGTATTCAACTGAATTGAACTGATTCAATCCACTTTATTTTACAAGGGTAATACATCAGAAGATGCCTATCTTACTTCTAGTCCTTGAACACACACATTCACATTAAAATGAAAATATACAGATAACTATACACATGAAAATTCAGAAATGGCAATTTCAAATTCACACTGCACAATAGTTAGGTTTGGTTGTTGTTGTTTAATGAAAGATGGAGAGGGAGGGAGGGAGGGAGGGAGGGAGGGAGGGAGGGAGGGAGGGAGGGAGGGAGGGAGGGAGGGAGGGAGGGAGGGAGGGAGGGAGGGAGGGAGGGAGGGAGGGGGAGGGAGGGAGGGAGGGAGGGGGAGGGAGGGAGGGAGAGGGAGAGAGAGAGAGGCCAGCTAGCCAGCGATAGACAAAAAGAAAGAGAGTAGTCAAACAGAGAAAAAGTGACATAGTGAAACAGACTGAGACTAAGTGATGGAGAGAGAAACAAAGTGACAAGCAGGAATAACATTGACAAACACTGGGGTCTATCAACAACTGGAATGGATATATGCATGCCTGTGATGAGGTGCACTTTCAAAGAATTTATTGTTTTATTTAACATGGATGAAAAAACAGATATGCTTAAACAACAAACATATCAAAGAGACAGGAACTCCAGCCGTGAGTCCCTCAGTGTTCTACTTACTGGCATCCTTCTTGTCCTTTGATCGGTGTCTTCCCTTCTCAGATTTCTTGCTTCCTTGCTTTTCCAATTTGGAATGGTGATGCTTGGAGGAGCTCCTTTCCTCTGACTGATGGTGCCCATGCTTTATAGAATTCCTCCTTTCACTCTCTGAGTGTCTGTGTTCAGAGCTGCCCCTCTTTTCTCCCTCAGTCCTCTCCCCCGAGGATTCCCGTCTGTCTTTGTGTGACATGTGGTGCCCATTATCATGTGACATGTGGTGCCCATCATCATGTGACATGTGGTGCCCATCATCATGGGTGTTCCTGCTTCCTCCCTCAGACCTGTGGTGCTTGTGCTCTGAACTGCTTTTCCTGTGCCCATCTGACTTGGGAGGATGGTTTTCAGTGCTGCTCCTCCTTCCCCTCTCTTCCTCACTGTGCTGGTGGTGCAAGGAGCTTTGCCTGTCACCACTACTGGCTGCCTCCTCGCCAGCACATGAAGCACTCGCTGCCACCTCTTTCTTTTTCTTTTCCTCCTCCATCTTTCGGCTCAGAATTCTTGCCAACTCCCTCCTCTCCTCAGCGGTTTTAGGGATGATCATTGCAGAGACAGCCTCATTCTTAGCTTGTTTGGCTTCATCTTTCTTCTCCTTCACATGACCTGATTTGTTCTCAACAGGTTTGTCCTCCTCCTTCGCAGTGCCAGCTCTTTGCTTGATTGCTTTTGCTCTCTCCTTCAACACATCACTTGGATTGGCACCCTTCTCCTTGGCATCAAAGCGATTGTAGCGCCTCAAGAGCTTCTTCATCCTGATCTCAGATCCAGTGCCTGCAAAGAGAGCGCTGCTCAGCGTGCCCTCTGTGCTGGAGTAGCTGGAGAGGCTGAAGAGGTCCTGCAGGTCACTGGAGGGCAGCAGTCGGCGCTGCATGGGGTCCTTCAGCACTTTGTTTGTCAGACACTGCTTGTACACTTGCCTGGAAATCAAGATTAACTTTGTCAGAGAGTGAGATTATGATGGAATTTGAACAAAGAATTCCACCCCTTCACATTTACCAGCAGGAGTAACACTTAATGATTAATTTCCAGCAGAGGAGATCTGAATTAAATTGGAACTGCAGCAACTCAGCTGTTTAAATGGTGGAAAGGAAAAAAAGTCCATATGCTTTGCACCATAAACAGGCGTTCACACATTTTTGCATATGCTCAGCTAGTGTGTATCCTAGTGTGTGCGCGCGCACACACACGCTCGCACGCACACACACATGCACGCACACACACACACACACACACACACACACACACACACACACACACTTTCCCATTGAATTTTCAGTCAAAAAAAAGAAATGAAATTATTTTGAAAGCAACTAACCCACTATCTACTCTCCATGGAGACCATCATTCCATTAAACACCAAGTATATGACATCAATTCAGTGAGTGTGAGGCTGCAGTTAAATAGCTCCAAAGCAAAGCTTGCTTATAAAACATGACTACACATTCATTCAGATGTATCAAAAGTGCACATCACAGTTCTTCAAACTTGCAACTCTTCCCTTTCTCAGCATGAAAAGAGACAGAGCACACATCTGTATTTAGAGACGGGTTACATTAGTCTAGGGCAAGAGCATTCACCAGCAGCATCAAACATTAGAAACATACATCTGAGGCCCAAATTTCAGGACCTAGTCAGCACAAATTCAGTTCTTGCTTACCTGTGATATATCTTCTCCTCAATGGTGCCTGTGGTCAGCAGACGGTAGATAGTGACTTGACGCTCCTGACCGATTCGCCAGGCACGCTCCCTGGCCTGAAGGTCCGTGGTGGGGTTCCAGTCTGGGTCGAAGATGATGATCCGGTCAGCACCGGTCAAATTGACCCCCAGACCCCCCACCCTGGTGGTCAGCAGAAAGAGGAAGATGGAGGGATCCTGTAAAAAGTCAAATTCATTTGGAGTGAATATGGAGGGATCCTGTACAGAGAAGTCAAATTCATTTGGAGTGAATATGGAGGGATCCTGTACAGAGAAGTCAAATTCATTTGGAGTGAATATGGAGGGATCCTGTACAGAGAAGTCAAATTCATTTGGAGTGAATATGGAGGGATCCTGTGCAGAGATGTCAAATTCATTTGGAGTGAATATGGAGGGATTCTGTAGATAGATGTCAAATTCATTTGGAGTGAATATGGAGGGATTCTGTAGATAGATGTCATATTCTTTTGGAGTGAATATGGAGGGATCCTGTGCAGAGAAGTCAAATTCATTTTGTGTGAATATGGAGGGATTCTGTAGATAGATGTCAAATTCATTTGGAGTGAATATGGAGGGATTCTGTAGATAGATGTCATATTCTTTTGGAGTGAATATGGAGGGATTCTGTAGATAGATGTCAAATTCATTTGGAGTGAATATGGAGGGATCCTGTACATAGATGTTATATTCTTTTGGAGTGAATATGGAGGGATCCTGTGCTGAGATAAGTCATATTCTTTTGGAGTGAAGGACATTCATTATGGAAACTGCTGCTTCTCCTTTCAAGATTGGTTTCATTTCTGTTGCTCATTGGTGGCCCTCTTACAGTTACAGTGTTAATTATAAACTATTTCTGAGTCATATTTACAAATGGACTGAAATTTGTTAGGATCATATTTGATAATGCAAGAGAGTTTTCATTAAACATAAAAGTTAAAACACAATAGTTTACAAACTCACAACTCTCACAAAGGGAGGTGGGGGGAGGGATAAAAAAGAAAACAAATCAAAACAAACCCCACAACCAACTGGCAAGAGAAGGGCAGAGGGCTCCGACAAAGCCAGGTCACCTACCTGGCAACGTTGCCAACTTCAATGCTGCCAACCTCAATGCTGCCAGCCTCAATGCTGCCAACTTCAATGCTGCCAGCCTCAATACAAGTGGGATCATGGGGCATCACTGCAAGCGTGAGCTGCACAGGCGCCTTCATGACATGTGTTTTCTTGTCAAACAGCTTCCCCCCTTTCACACACAACTGTTTTAGCTTTTCATGAAAAGCAGAGAGGTACTTACTGTGTTGAACTGTTCGATCATCTTCTGGCGAACTTCCGTCGGAGTCATCCCATCCATGCGCATGTATCTGTACTTCTTCCTGGACACATACTTTTCTATGATGTCCAGCATCTGTGAACACCAGCACATCACATCAGTATGTGAGCTTATACATGTGGACCTTCACTCAGCAGCAGGTAAGTTCCTGCTAGTAGCCATTAAGCAGGTCAGTTGCTCTCTGGATGGATTCAATATTGACAGCTATTCACGAAATAAAATCCATAATATGTCTGAGATTTTTATAACAATAAATGCATCTGGAACCTCATATAATGAATTACAAAATATTATCTGTTGATACCCATAACTCTCTTTTAAAAAATGTTGATGGAGTTAATGCTATTTCTGATTTCTAGTGCATGCAGTCATGGCCCATAACTACATAAGTCACCAGAAGCAAAGATACTCACTGTCATGTATCATTGCAAAGACTATGAAAAGGGAATGCTTGGGACGGCTTATCCATCAGTTAAGCACTATCAGAAACACATGAAATAAAATGGTTCTTACATCTTCAGCACCTGATACACCATGTTTAGGTTGTAATGAACTACAAACTGTGGCAACACTGGATGAAACTGAACATTAATCACTCACCTGTCTGCTCTGGGAGAAGAGGAGAACACGGTGTTCCTGTTGCTTCCACAATGGCAGGAGGGCATTGAGCACAATCATTTTTCCTGAGCGGCCCCAGTAGCCAAACTCATGCGCCTCGTCTGATGGTTCCTCCTCACCGCTCCACTCCTTGGGCCCCCCTGTGCACAGGTCTGGGTGGTTGGAGATCTTGCGCATCTTCATCAGTCCAGGGAATGACTGGCAAAAGCAAGGAAACAGCCCAGTGTCAGACAAACATTGCCTGACAGCAGCAAACTTCATCCATACAGGATTGGAGTAGAGAGGAAACACTTAAATTCAGATATGCTATTGCATGATGTTTCACTGGAGAGTTCATACAAATGGAGTGAGACACCTGTTATAACAAAAAGTATGACTCATCCACAGAATATTACGATGTCATATAAAGAAGTATGAATGCATTATACTAATCATTCATTCGGTAAAAGCACTTCCATAACAAGCCATCATAAATCCACTACTCGTGGAATGGCATACAAATGCCATGCACGTGACATGTTATCTCAACAAAAAGCCCTGATAAACTGCAAAAGTTGATGAGGATTTATTCAAACCCAAAATAGAACAGTTTTCTCTGCAGTTTCGTAAACTAGAGCTTAGAATGCCAGAGATGAACAGTACTACTATGCAAATAGAAAAAAAGTTTTCAACATCACAAGAACTCTGATTAATTTGTTTCCAAATATTATCAGTGGCTTCATTTGAGACTTGCATCTGCACACTGAATTCACTGGCTATTAATTAAAAGGACACAAAAACTGGCTGAAAGCCTACTACTTGTGGCAGCATTGGTATACAACTACACGACATGACACCTGAAATAGTAGGAATGCAAGTTTCAAGGGTGAGAAACATTGCTTACTTTGGTTCGAAAGTTCAGGATGGCCTGACACTCCTTTGAGTTGAGGAACTCCATGTACACCTCCTGCTGCTCCTCCGTCAGCTTGCAGAACAAGACCTGCAGGGCAGCAAACAGTGCAGGCACTCAAGACAGCCAACAAATCAACATCGGTGCATGCAATAAACATCTAAATTCAGATACCTCTAGCAAACACTACAGCAACACCTGCATGGTAGAGAACTAAATACCTGTACTCCAAGTTCAGTTCAGTTCAGTTCAGTTCAGTCTCTTAACCCTGAGATGGGTTGTTGAGGCACCACTGATGACTTTCGGACAATCTTCCTCCATCGATCTCTATCCTCTGTGGCTTGCTGTGAGTCAGCAAAGGCCAAGCCTGCCCACTCTTTGATGTTGTCTTCCCACCTCTTTCTCTGTCTGCCTCTCCTTCTCCCACCTGGTACGGTACCTTGCAGGATGGTCTTGGCCAGCCCACTGCCTCTTGTCACGTGACCGTACCACTTCAGCTTTCTGCTTTTCACGATTGAGAGCAGGTCTTCGTACTGTCCAAATGCTCTCCTGATCCTGTTGCTGACTTCCTCATTCGTGACATGGTCTTTATATGTGATGTTCAGAATCTTGCGGTAGCATCTTACTCCAAATGACTAAAAGTCAATAGGATTTTTTAAAAATACTTCTGTCATGGCCAACCTAACATCATCTGTGCAGCTAATTGTAAAAGACATATATCAAAAAGAAATCAGGGAAATAATTCTTTTTCAAGAAGGAAAGTAGATACAGTAGTACCTGAGACAAGCGGACACCCTTGGGGGAGTCCAAACATGTCCCCATGACAGGTGTCCCCTCAACAGAGGGATTTGATGATCATGATAGTAATGTCATTGAAACAGCTGATTTAGCAATGAATGCAGTAATACGCATAAGGACAAGAAGAGCCACTAATCAACCTGTTTGACAAGTTAACCGTTCAAGTTAAGACATAAAAATTTAAAAGTTATTAAAGTCGGTAAAGTCAGCAGGGAGAGAGTAAGTTGGTTCCACATGTGTTACCCATCAATTGAGGTACAGCTACATGTAAAGGAATGGGCAGCATGGGTCCATTCCAGAATGTCCCTTTAAGATCATATTGCTAGTCTTGGAGGCTAATTGGCATTTGTCTTCAGACAGTTGTCGAGCAGATCAGATCCAAATTTTAGAAGCCTAGCTATCTTACTTTCACCATGTGAACACGGAAGGGTTAAAGGGTGAACAAGAAGGGCAAAGCCCATACGACTCACATGCTTGACCTTGACCTTTACATGACCTTGACCTTCAGGTGACCTTCAAGGTCAAGGCCAATCAACTACACCTAGCAATGACATCATACACTAAACTAAGAAATGCTTTACAATTTTTTCCTACCAAAATACATGTGGCCTTGACCCAAGGTCAAGGTCATCCAAGGTCATGCAACACAAAGCTGTTAATTCAAGACACAGGAAGCACAATGGTGCTTATTGGCACTTTCTACCATGAGATATGGTCACATTTAGTGGTTCACTACCCCATTTTGGTCACATTTCATTAGGGTCAAAGTGACCTTGACCTTGATGATATGTGACCAAATGTGTCTCATGATGAAAGTATAACATGTGCCCCACATAATTATTAAGTTTGAAACAGTTATCTTCCATAGTTCAGGGTGAAGGTCACTTCAAAATATGTATACAATCCAACTTTAAAGAGCTCCTGTGACCTTGACCTTGAAGCAAGGTCAACCAAACTGGTATCAAAAAATAGGGCTTACTTTGCCCTATATACCATGTATAGGTGAGGTATCCAATCTCAAAAACTTCAGAGAAAATTGAGAAAATGTGAAAAATGGCTTTTTTTAGACAACATTTATGGCTCCTGCGACCTTGACCTTGAAGCGTTGTCATCATACACCATCATGCCAAATTGGGTGTTGATAGACTTAATAGTCTCCGAGAAAAATCCAACGTTAAAGTTTTAAACGGACGCCCGGACGCCCGGACGGACGAAACGGGTGAGTACATAGACTCACTTTTGTTACGCATGTGAGTCAAAAACTTTTCCCCCATATATTGTTTACAAGCAGACAGTCTTTGTTTAATTTGCTCACAGTTAACGTAGAACCACAACCCAGTGCATGAGGGGAGCTGAAGAGTGGGTTGGAGATCAGGATGGGCATGATGAGTGTGTGTGCGTGCATGCATGTATGTGTTTGTGGTGTGTGTCTGTGTTAGAGTGTGTGAGTGTGTGTCAGCGTGCGCACACATGCACACGGGTGAGGGAGAAGAAGTGTGGTTGTGGGGAGAGAGACATACGTCATGGAGCTACTATATATCTATAGAGTTCAGTGGGACACACAGATTGGGATGCCTGCTCTAGCAGCCGGGACAGCTATGATACTATCCCTCTCTGTAGGCAGCAGAGATTGATATTCTGCAGATGCGTTTGTCTGTAGGCATCAGACAAACAAATTAATGTTGCTTCTGCATCTGCTTCTCACAGGGAGGGGACAGGAAAATGTTTGGCA
>JAWQFJ010001587.1:127500-147500 GCA_034096865.1 Theodoxus fluviatilis
CAAGCTGTTGCAAGACTTTTCCCTGGTGTCTCCATCACTGGTGTCAGCGTTGACAAGGGGGAAACCCACCATTATCAGACAACGGTGTATTATATATACATCAAATTTGCCTACCTATCAACATCAAATCTTCATAAAAGTCTAAAAAACAATGCTACACTATCCTTTGTCCACAATGCTGTTGAAAACCCCTCCCTTCACTTGAACTCACCTTTCTTTACCACTCTTTCTTCTCTACGGCTACTCCGCCATTCCTCCTTGCTGGGTACATATTCTTCATCGCTCCCGTCATCCTCAATGTCATGTTCCTCATCATCACTTGGATAGTCATCCCTAGTGGAGCCACTTTCCAGCCGTGGGTGCTTGTGTCTCCTTTCATGCCTGGCTTGTGCAAGCTGTGCTTCAGTGTGTGTGGGCTTTCCGGGCACCTGGTCATGGCGGTGCTGCAGCCTAAGCTTGGCTGCAGCTATCTGGTCCTTCAGCTCCAGCACCTCTTTCTCCTCCTTTTTTGCTGAGGAACGCTGCTGTGCCCTAAGAGGTTTGCCTTTCTTCTTCCTATCCATGGCAGACAGCATGTACTTATCAAAGTCGGTCAGCTGGGAAGTGCTGGGTTGAGGCTGCGGAGGCTGGGTAGTGCAGGCATGGGCACGAGCCACTGGCATTTCAAAGGGAGTAATTTCCCCCAGTCTGATGAGACGCTCCTTCTCTGTCTCCTTCCTGCGCACCAATGGTCCCTCTCCTGCAAAAGGCAGGCAGTGACAGGCATGCATAGGCAAATCCTTCCAGTGCAAGAGAACATCAGTGTACCAAACACCCTGACATAAACAAAATTGCAGGCTGTTTCAAAGATGATGTTTGTAAGAGCAAAGCAATTTTTGCCTGACTCAGTTCTCAGACTTGAAGTGAAAGAGGCAAACATACACCCATCCTCTCATTTTCCTTCAAGCATGCTCCACATAACCATGAAATCCTGAACAGAAACCCATTCCACAGGACCTGACCAAACTGGATCATTCTCCCACACTTGACATGAAAGAACAGTCTATGGAACCATTAGCCCTCCCCCTTCCCCCCCCAAAAAAAATATGTTGTGGTAAGAGTAACCTGACTGACCCTTTGTTTTCTGCCAACCCTAAACTTTTTTTATTTTATAATAAAGCAACATAAATAAGAAAGAAAGAGATTAATTCAAGGAAAACAATGAACTGCATGCTTCCCTGCCCTACTAGCACTCAGGGAATCCACTTAGTTAACAAAAAGCATTTTCAGTGAAAGAAAGTTTGAAGTTTGGTTTATGTTCAATCTGACCCCTTCTAAAAAAAAGAAAAAGAGGGAAGAAAAAAAACTGAGTTCAAGCCGACCTACTGACCCTATTTTCATTTCATAGCTTCATCAAGAGTGAACCAGGCCAACATTCACCCCTGCAGCTTTGTGGAAAGCCCTAACAGCCCATGCAGGGAGACTTACCTTCCCCTTTCTCTGCTGCCGTCCACTTGGCGATCAAAGCTCTCTTTCTTGCCTGTAGTCGCTTCAGCTGCTTTTGCTGTGAAAGACAAAGAGAGAGCTCTTAACACCAACTTATCCTGCAGTCACTGGTGCCCTTAGCACAGAAAGCATTTTCCATCCACAATCTCTGCTGTGATCTAAACCTTAGTTCAGATATCCTCACATGATGAGCTAACAAATTAAGGAGTATGGGACATATGGACTGCTACTGAGTGTAGTGGGGGTGGGGGGTGGGGGGGGGGGGGGGGTGGGTGGGGGGGGGGGGGGAGAGTTGGTCTTGTAGCTTTCACTTGTGCAGGGCTGTTTTTGTATTGTTCTATTGTATACTTTTTATGTGGTGACGGGGGGTGGGATGGGGGGGGGTTACGTCTTAGTGGTTTGTCTCTGTTCATATGTATTATTTATTGTCTTTATGTATTCGTCAGTCACTTAAAAAGTGTGTGTGTGTGTGTGTGTGTGTGTGTGTGTGTGTGTGTGTGTGTGTGTGTGTGTATTATTCTTAATTTGTACCTCTTTTGTCAACAGTTCTTAAACAGTAACTTTAACTGTTCATTGTATATTGCCCCATTTACCAGTTAACCCTTTGGTTCCAGGTGCAGGCTTATCTCTTGTCTGTGTGCTGCTGCGTGTGTGGCGTGAGTGAGGTACATGGGGTAATGTCCATATGTTTTTTTGTATAAATGGCGTGTTAGGGTGTGTAAGCGATGCATGCGTTTGGCTTTTTGTTTTGTTTCTTTTAGCCATTATCACTTAGTTTTCCTCGTGCTCGTTTTTTTAAATGATGTCACTTGGCAAAATAAATTACTGTGAACTGTGAACAAATATCTTAATACCAGCAGGAAAACTGGCAAAACATTGCACAACAGCACCTAAATAATCATATGCATTGTGTGCTAGTAACTGTTATACCAAGTATCCCTATCACAACTTGTACTACTTTTTCCACATGTAGAGCATGAAGCTGTAGTTACTTGTGCAGAGATGCGGCCAACACTCCTAAATCTCTTCTTCACATTTCCATTCAGGGAATGGAGAGTAGGAGTGAGGGACAGGGAGGAGGGGAGACAAAGAGCCATTAGAGAGACTGCATATTGAAGGGGAAACAGAGACTTTCCTCTTACCTTGTTCTCTTCTTTCAGCATGATGGATCGATAGGTGTGCATGGCATTGCTGCTGGTTTTGAGGGTCTGAGAGAGCCCTTGCTTGGCCTTCTTGATCTGGACCAGCTCCTGCTCAGTTTGTCTAGACAGCAGACAGCAGTGGTGAAGCAACAAAGCTGACTAGATGGGGGTGGAGGTAGAGAAATGATAGCAGAGTAAAAGGATAGATAGATACAGCCAGCCCGACAGCACACCAACCAGCCAGCGACCGATGGACAGACAGACAGACAGACAGACAGACAGACAGACAGACAGACAGACAGACAGACAGACACACACACACACACACGCACGCACACACACACACACACACACACACACACACACACAACCTCATGCATTTTTCTTCTGTTGCATCCAACCTGTAGCTTCATCTTCCTAAAGAGACATAACAAGAAGGGCAAAGCCCATACGACTCACATGCTTGACCTTGACATTTATATGACCTTGACCTTCAGGTGACCTTCAAGGTCAAGGTCAAACAACTAAACCTACCAATGACATCAATCACAAAGAAATGCTTTACACATTTTTCCTACCAAAATACATGTGACCTTGACCCAAGGTCAAGGTCATCCAAGTTCATGCAACACAAAGCTGTTAATTCAAGACATAGGAAGCACAATTTCTACCATGAGATATAGTCACTTTTAGTGGTTCACTACCCCATTTTGGTCACATTTCATAAGGGTCAAAGTGACCTTGACCTTGATGATATGTGACCAAATGTGTCTCATGATGAAAGTATAACATGTGCCCCACATAATTATTAAGTTTGAAACAGTTATCTTCCATAGTTCAGGGTCAAGGTCACTTCAAAATATGTATACAATCCAACTTTGAAGAGCTCCTGTGACCTTGACCTTGAAGCAAGGTCAACCAAACTGGTATCAAAAGATAGGGCTTGCTTTGACCTATATACCACTTGTAGCTAAGGTCGCCATTCTCAATAACGTGGGAGAAAATTGGGAAAATGTGAAAAATGACTGCTTTTGAGACCATATTTATGGCTCCTGTGACCTTGACCTTGAAGCAAGGTCAAGTCACTATGTATGTTTTTTGAGGCCTTGTCATCATACACCATCATGCCACATTTGGTGTTGATAGACTTAATAGTCTCCGAGAAAAATCCAACGTTTAAGTTTTTTACGCCCGGACGCCCGGACGGACGGACGGACGACACGGCTCAGTACATAGACTCACTTTTGCTTCACATGTGAGTCAAAAATGATCAGGAAATCAATTTACCCCTGCCTTAACCACCAGGATATTACAAACCAACCCACCCACCAACCAATGCAACAGACAAGGCAATATTCAAATGCACACAGGCTTGCATGTGTTGGTATTCAGCTTTGAACATTCTACAAAAATAATTTCATTGATCTCTCTTTCAAAACTGTCGAGAGGAAATATCTGTCCACTAAAGGCTGCATAGAGTTTTCCTCATCTGCTCCTAATTGCCTGTTTGACAGTCATGCAATGAAGTGTACATGCATGGTCAAGGGTTGAAAGACCCTTTCAGAAGCGTTAAGCTTTCCTGCTACATGCAAAACTTGTCTTTTATCTAGTTCAGTGGGCAATATTTTGTGAGAGAGAGAGAGAGAGAGAGAGAGAGAGAGAGAGAGAGAGAGAGAGAGAGAGAGAGAGAAGGTCAAACAACTAAACCTACCAATGACATCATACACTAAGAAATGCTTTACACATTTTTCCTACCAAAATACATGTGACCTTGACCCAAGGTCAAGGTCATCCAAGGTCATGCAACACAAAGCTGTTAATTCAAGACATAGGAAGCACAATGGTGCTTATTGGCACTTTCTACCATGAGATATAGTCACTTTTAGTGGTTCACTACCCCATTTTGGTCACATTTCATAAGGGTCAAAGTGACCTTGACCTTGATGATATGTGACCAAATGTGTCTCATGATGAAAGTATAACATGTGCCCCACATAATTATTAAGTTTGAAACAGTTATCTGCCATAGTTCAGGGTCAAGGTCACTTCAAAATATGTATACAATCCAACTTTGAAGAGCTCCTGTGACCTTGACCTTGAAGCAAGGTCAACCAAACTGGTATCAATAGATAGGGCTTGCTTTGACCTATATACCACTTGTAGCTGAGGTCGCCATTCTCAATAACGTGGGAGAAAATTGGGAAAATGTGAAAAATTTAAGAAATTTAAACTAATTTCTATGTTTTCTTGACATACTTACCAGTAGACAACTCATAGGTATATGACCTTTCACCTCGAAAAAAGATTTGCATAAATCTTCCCCACCCACGTGGCCACCCCATAAGCCAATGAAGTGGCTTCATCCATAGCGTCATAGCCAGTGAAAGGGAGGCAACTCTCACCATTTCCCGCGCATGCGCTCAGATACCAGGGATCTGGCCACGTGGCCTCACTTTCGACAACACACCGAGACTGGTGAAGATGCACAAAAAATGGGGAGGAGGGTGGGAAAAATAATGTTGTCTACTGGTAAGTATGTCAAGAAAACATAGAAATTAGTTTAAATTTCTTAAAGTTTTCTATCCATACTGACCAGTAGACAACTCATAGGTATGATTACCCCAGCGGGAGGCGGGTGTGCATCCACGCAACAGAACGGACGACTAATCACCACTCAAAGGCGAACAGCCGAACCCGCCACAACCAACTTGTTGACGCCAAAGGTGTCATCCAGACGACGGACGCGAACGTCACGCAGTTAGTGATGCGTGAAAACGCAGTCACTGCGCCAGAACGCCGCCCTCATGAGATGAGCCAGCGATACATTCTTGGCAAAAGCCACAGAGGTCGCCACTTGCGAATCCCATGAGTCCTGGAAGCACCAACCGAAGGCAGCCGGTTCGCATTCCTATACGCCTCCGTGATCAAAAGACGAATCCAGGAGGAAATGGAAGTCTTCGATATCCGCCGTGACCAATTTTCAAGGGAAGAAAAAAGCCTACGTCGGCGAAAACGACGAGACTGAGTCCTGGCCAAGTAAACTTCAGTGCACGGACCGGACAGTTGACACAATCAGGCTCGTACGGATCGACGATAGAGTAGAGACTCTTAATCTCAATACTCTGACAGTCGGAAAGAGCACTCTGATTCTTGCAACGAAACTCCGGAACGAAAGAAAAAGGGAGCATCACGCGAAGAAAAGCCAGCGCACCTAGCCAAAGCTAGAGCCAAGAATGGAACCTAACCGGACGGAAACCGGTGGAACCATACATGGCAAGCGCACAAACGGAGAAGGAACAGAAATCGAAAAACAAACACCAAGTGCCGTAAGATTTCCGCCAACCCCGATGTTCGTAGACCCCGCCTGAACCGCGATCCGTCGATCGCACAGGCGACCGCCGAGAATGCAAGGCTGTCCGAAAATGGAAACGCGCGTAACCCCAGCGCGAACATCATCAACGCTCGACCCGTACAGCGACCCTGGTACCACCCAGCCACCGCTCGATCGTGTCTAATTCCCGACCGGGAGGGGCACGATCGAGCGATAGAGCAGGCATCGAGGCAAACTGACGGTGAAAACGATGCACATCCGAAGCGGATATACCTCGCTCGAGAGCAATCGTCGGATGCGCCTCTACCACCAGAGAAGCGTCAACATCCGATGTGGCTGGATAGAACGCACCACCCACATCAGACTGGGACGCGTAGCCGATGCATGAGGAGGGAGAGGGCCGAAACACGACGCCCGGAACCGACCGATGCCCCGTGACCCCGTGTAAGGAAAAACACGGGAGGCGGCAAAGGACGAGCTCCGGAAGGCAGCAGGTCGGATTGCCATCGCAAACGCCCAGAGTCTGCAGACCCATGGGCGCGACGATCAGAACCCCGTACCGGACAGAGCGATCGCGAATCAGAGTCGGACAAATCACGACGGAGATAGAGTCGAGACTCAACGCGCCGCCAACGCAGAGAATCCCGATAAGCACGAACGGGAGAATCCGAGACAGAGAGAAGATCGCGATCTGACATGCGATCGACCGATCCCCGTAGACCGGAGATAGTACACTGATCGAAAACGCAAATCAAGCGATCGTCAGGCACGTATCGCCAAGGGCGAGAATCTCACGTCACAACAAGTGATCGCTGAGACGCCATTATCCACTGAGCGGGACAGAACGCCCCAAACACAAGGCAGCATGCCGATCGAGCCAACGGGGCATAGCCTCCGTGCCATCGAACGCAACGTTCTGCCGGCACCGTGACCGACGCCTGGACGGCACGATGCACGGAACGGGAGAATCAGAGCCAAAGTGAAGATCGCGAGCTGACATGCGATCGACCGACCCCCGAGGCCTGAGACAGTGTGCTGATCGAAACGCAAACACAAGCGAACGGTAGGCACACACCGCCGATGGCGAGAAGCTCGCGGAAAACACGCGATCGCGGAGACGCCAATGACGCAGGCTGATCAACTGTCCGGAAAACCTCGGAGCGATCAATCAGCACCGCGCGTCCTGGAAAGAGACGCCCATCAACAGCTCGAGCGTGTCGAGCAACCGACAAGGACGAGCACGATCGAGCAATAGATCAGGCAAGCGTCGTGAAAGCATTCGAGGACGCTGGGCAGACCGCCAAGACCAAACCTCTGCGCGGTCGACAGCAACACCTCGCCGGACGCGCTGATCGTCACGATCCACTGATCGAGGAACAGAACGCCCGGAAAACCAAGCAGCATGTTGATCGAGCCAACGGGGCATCGCCACCGGGAATCGATCGCAACGCTCTGCCGGTACTGTGACCGACGCCTGGACGGCACGACGTACGGAACGGGAGAATCAGAGTCAAAGGGAAGATCGCGATCCGACAAGCGATCTACCGACCCCCTAGACCTGAGACAGAGTGCAGATCGAAAAGCAAAAGCAAGCGATCGTCAGGCACACACTGCCGAGGGCGAGAAACCCGCGCAAAAACACGTGCTCGCGGAGACGCCAAGGACTGGGGGCGATCATCAGCACCGCGCGTGCCGTGAATGGACCCCCGCCCAACACCATCTACCGCTCGATCGTGTCGAGACTCCCGATAAGGATGATCACGATCGAGTAATAGACCAGGCAATCGTCGTGAAGACAAAAGCGGCCGCTGATCAGACCGCCAAGCCAAAGACTGTGCGCGGTCGATAGCAACGCCACACCGTTCGCGCTGATCGCCACGATCGCCAGATCGAGTGACAGAACGCCCGTAAGACAAAGCAGCCTGCTGATCGAACCAACCGGGCAAAGACGCCGTGGAATCGATGGCAACGCTCTGCCTGTCACGATGTGCGGAACGATCGGCGGATCGTCCGACAGCCAAGGCAGCATGTTGATCGAACCAGACGGGCATATCCTCTGTGCGGTCGATCGCAACGCATCGCCTATATCTGGACCCTCTCCCAGCACGATCGATTGAACGATCCTCTGATCGCCAGTGACCCAAGGCAGCGTGCTGATGGGATCGTGCGGCCGAAGCCTCGCGTTGATCGATAGCAACGTCGTGCCGATATCGCGACGCGTGTCGGATAAGATCGATTGGACGACCCGGAGAAGGCCAGGAAACCGAGGCAACCTGCGGAGCAGATCGCAAGGTTAGAGCCCCCGTGCGATCGAGAGCCGTGGACGGAAACGATCGGCTGAACGTCCGAACCCAAGGCATCTGATCGCCAGTGACCCAAGGCAGCGTGCTGATCGAATCGAGCGGCCGAAGCCTCGCTTTGATCGATAGCAACGCTTTGCCGAGATCGCGACTGTGTCGGATATGATCGACTGGGCGACCATGAGAAGGCCAGGAAGCCGAGGACGGAACGATCGGCTGATCGTCCGAACCAAGGCAGCATGCGGATCGAACCAGACGGGCAGAGCCTCCGTGCGGTCGATCGCAACACATCGCCCGTATCCCGACCCCTTCCCATCACGATCGATCAAGTGATCATCGGATGGCCAGTAACCCAAGGCAGCGTGCTGAACGGATCGTGCGGCCGCAGCCTAGCGTTGATCGATAGCGACGCTCTGCCTATATCGCGACGCGTGTCGGATAGGATAGACTGGACGATGAACGGAACGATCGGCTGATCGTCCGAAAACGAAGGCAGCATGCGGATCGAACCAGACGGGCAGAGCCTCCGTGCGGTCGATCGCAACACATCGCCCGTATCCCGACCCCCTCCCATCACGATCGATCAAGTGATCATCGGATCGCCAGTAACCCAAGGCAGCGTGCTGAACGAAACGTGCGGCCGCAGCCTAGCGTCGATCGATAGCAACGTTTTGCCTATATCACGACGCGTGTCGGATATGATCTACTGGGCGACCATGGGAAGGCCAGGAAACCGAGGCCACATGCGGATCAGATCGCACGGGCAGAGCTCCCGTGCGATCGATAGCTGCGCCCATCCCACCGAGGGACTCGTCACCGCCGCGACTTACCTCCGAAGGAGAAACCGAATGGTGCGAAGCCACACTCTGGGAAGCTGAAAGAAAGGCAGCCGCAGACAAATTCACCAAACATGCAGCAGCCGCCTGGGGACCCAGAACTGGCTCCGAAAAAACTCCGCCGGAGCCAGCCGCCCTAGACAGAGTGTCCGATAAGGAAGAGATGTCGAGAGAAGGAACTTTTTCCGACACCTCCACCCCCATACACGCTGAGGAAGAGGCCGAACGAGTTAACTCGAACCCGACCTCGACCTCTTACCTGTTGAAGAGGAAGGAGGAATAGACAAACCACCCTTCCCCTTCGAAACAGAGCCGCGCTCGCGTACCCGCACTTCCTCCGTACCCTGAAGCGGGTGCGGAAGGCGCGCCGCCATGATGCCAAAATGGCGAACAAAATGGCGGGCGGCCCAGCGTCAAAACGACGCAAGCCGTAGCAAGAACGCGCACGCAGCACCACACGTTGCAACCAGCGAAACACGCCCACAACGTACCTAGCCGAAGCTAGCAACAACAGACAACAAATATAACTGAACCGAACCGTGCACTGAGGCAACCGGCGGGAACAGAATTTGAAGCAAAACGAATTAAACAGAAATTCGAAACAACGGCGAGGGCCGCAGAAGTATGTGTACTTCCCCACAGCCAACGTCGCCACGGCCGACAGCAAATCCTAGAAAGTCCGCACACAAGTGAAGACTGGAGGAAAACCAAAGTACATCCATGCACTCCAGTCGAAAAGTCGAAAGTGAGGCCACGTGGCCAGATCCCTGGTATCTGAGCGCATGCGCGGGAAATGGTGAGAGTTGCCTCCCTTTCACTGGCTATGACGCTATGGATGAAGCCACTTCATTGGCTTATGGGGTGGCCACGTGGGTGGGGAAGATTTATGCAAATCTTTTTTCGAGGTGAAAGGTCATATACCTATGAGTTGTCTACTGGTCAGTATGGATAGAAAACTGACTGTTTTTGAGACCACATTTATGGCTCCTGTGACCTTGACCTTGAAGCAAGGTCAAGTCACTATGTATGTTTTTTGAGGCTTTGTCATCATACACCATCATGCCACATTTGGTGTTGATAGACTTAATAGTCTCCGAGAAAAATCCAACGTTTAAGTTTTTTACGGACGCCCGGACGGACGCCCGGACGGACGCCCGGACGCCCGGACGGACGGACGACACGGCTCAGTACATAGACTCACTTTTGCTTCGCATGTGAGTCAATAAAAACTTACCTAATGTCTTCATCGATGCCAGCCATTTCCTTGGAGAAGAAGTTGTTTCGTTGCTCTTCACTTTCCTTTTCCAGTTGTTGGTCAACTTGTTCCATGACACCTGCCAAAGCCAAGCAGGGAATTTCAACCCAAGACCTCTGACTATAATTTACATTTCACATCATGTTCCTATTCAACAACTCCCTCATGCTCTCTTCAACCCCTCTATGCTCCTTCAACACCTCAGTGTTCTGATCCCTAACTGCTCTATGCTCCTTCAATATGTATGTGATCTGATCCCTCAACATATCTATGCTCTGATCCCTCAACACCTCTATGATCCTTCAACACCCCTATGCTCTGATCCCTCACCATCCCTATGCTCTGATCCTTCAACATCCCTTTGCTCTGATCCTTCAGCATCTCCCTGCTCAAATCCCTCAACATCTCTAAGCTCCTTCAACATCTCTAAGCTCCTTTAACACCTCTATGCTCTTTCAAGACCTCTATGCTCTGATCTTTAAATATGCTCCTCCAACACTATGCTCTAATTCCTCAATATTTTATGTTCCTCCAACACCTCTATGCTCTAATTCCTAAATATCTGCATGCTCTTTCAACACCTCTATGTTCTGATCCCTAAACACCTTTGTTCCTTCCACATCTCTGTGCTCTGATTCCTCAACATCTCTATGATCCTTTAACACCTGTATGATCTGATCCTTCCCTCAACATCTCTATGATCCTTTAATACCCCTATGCCCTGATCCTTTAATACCTCTATGCTCTGATCCTTCAACATCTCTATGCTCTGATCCCTCAACATCTCTAAGCTTTTTTCAACACCTCTATGTTCTGATGCCTTAACATATCTGTGGCTTTCAAACTACTATGCTCTTTCAACACCTCTATACTCTTTCAAAACCTCTACGCTCTGACCCCTCAATATCTCTGCTTTGTCAACACCTCTAAGGCTCTATGCTCTGATTCCTTAACATCTCTATGCTCTTTCAGCACCTCTATGCTCCTTCAACACCTCTATGCTCTGTCAAAACTTCTATGCTCTTTCCAAACCTCTATGCCCTGGTCCCTCTTTATCTCTATGCTCTAACAACACCTCTATGTTCTGGATTTGCATGCAGGAAAATTGAATAGCTCTATTCTGGCCTAATAGCTATGAATAACCAGCCAGAACAGAGCTATTCAGTTTTCCTGCGTATGAATCAATGAGACTTTATTCTTGAATACCTCTATTCAGGAATAAATTACTCTATTCTTTTTTCTTGCATACCGCCAAAGATCTCTCAACATCTCTATGTTCTGATTCCTCAACATTTCTATGCTCCTTCAACACCTCCATGTTCTGATCCATAAACACATCTATGCTCCAATCCCTCAAAACCTCTATGCTCCTACAACACCATCATGCTCTCAATCCTGGACACCTTCAGTTTCTTCCTCTCATCCAGTACCTGGGACTAAGGGGTAAAGGTGACAGAGAGTGTGGTTCATTTCCTTTGTGTCATACTGTAAATGCAGCAATAACATTCTATAAAAGATGTGATGTTTTCAATATACATTTAAGGCATGCACAAACACACAGGTACACACATGCATGTACAAATACCAGTCAGTGCTAGACAAGTCTACTCACGTTGTTCAAAATCGTCCTGGTTGAGGATACTTAGTCCCAGACTCTGGAGGTCAGGGGCCTGCTCTCCCAAACTGGACTGGCGAATGATGTCTGTGTCCACTAGGAAGGCATTCACATCATGACTGTTTGTTCCCCTTTCTTCTTCCTTCTCACCTTCCAACTCCACCTTTTCCTCTTCATCTGTCTCCTCTTCCTTCATCATTGCCATTCCGGGGCCCTCACTTAACCCATTCCCATCATGACTGTTCATCTCCTCCTCCCTAACCTTTTGCACCTCAATCAATTCCTCCTCCTCCTCTTCTTCCTCCCTTTCCTCATCAGTATTCTCCTCTTCCTGCATCATTGCACTAAAGTTCCCACTCAGGAAATTCATTTTGTTATCATTAATGGACCCATCTGGGAGCACCCAATCATGTATCATGGTACCAAGCCAGTCTGACTCCGAGTCTGTTTCTTGCAACTCCACGGAATCCTGTCCCAACTCCTCCACTGCATGCAGTGGTGAGGAAGGTGGGTCATTGCTGAACATGCTCAAACCCAGGCCGGCCAGACTTGGCCAAAATGGTGAGGACAAATCGTCCTGTTGGCTGTTATCCATTTTGCTACCTGAAAGCATAGAAAAATTCAATGATAAACCAACACATAATGTTTTAAGTATCATAATTTACAGCAGATTGCAGTCGTGCTGGTTAATGAATTCATTTTGCACTTGGATGTGCTTACCAGAAAAGGCCTTTCAACTCAAAAGGAAAGGGAGCCCTTGTTGACAAACTAAATGATGTGGAAGTTGTGGTTGAGGACTGCCCCGCCCTCTGGATGAAAATACAGTAGTCGCCGCTTATTAAAAACACATTGGGACCAAACAATAGTGTTTTTAATAAGCGGCGTTTTTATTAACCGTTTGCGTGTTGAACACGTCCATCAGTAACGATGTAAATCCGGACTGGACAAACTGTTTTTACAAAACGGCTGTTTTTATTAACCGTGTGTTTTATAAGCGGCGACTACTGTACTGGCAGATTTAGTACTTGTAGGCGGAATGCCTTGGAGGGTGGGCATTTCACATCCTAGAACTTAAGGACTATCCTGCCTAAGAATTTTACCATTGAACATAAGTTTATGTTTTCTGGGTAAATCTATGATGCATGTTGGAGTGCCTTCTGATTGGGTTGAGCATTCTGCAATGAGTGGGTTGGCAGGACATGGAGAATATCACTTTAGGGGACCCACCTCACCAGTCATGAAGCATTTGGGTGGAATGTCGAGTCCATTTAGAGTGTTGACCGATTTCAGCAGGCTGCAACCCTCTAGAAAGCTGCCAAAAGGGTCTTCAAGCTCCTCACATCTTTCCATAATGGAGAAAAAAACAACCCTTTTTCAACCCTTGGAAATATGAAAAAGAACATTTTCATTTGTGCCACTTTCCCCCCCCAAAGTCTGACACATTGCAACAAGTGGACTTCTTCACACGTTTGTATCATCTGGGCTCAATGGAAAGAAAGCTCAGGGTTTCAGCTTTCATTTTCATGGGATATAACTCCTCTTATCCTCTATTACTTCATGCAATTAGACTTGTTCTAAGGGAGCAGTGTTACTAATTATAGCCCAAGACTAGTAACCTAGTCAGTTTGTCCAATCAAAGCATCAGTAAGGAGAATTTCTATGGGGATTTCATCCCAGAATGCACTGTGCTGAGTAAACAACATGGCTGCCTCCCAGTGTTTATGCAACTGCTCAACTGCACTCTAACACAAATACACAACATTGATACTCTAACTCAGCATAGTGTAAGTTCTGTTTTGTTCTGAAGATAGTGTTAAAATGTCTCAACCCAACTCCCAAGCACCAAGGCTGGAGGGAACATCTTGTTCATGCTAGGGCAGTGAAAACTTTAAGAAGCAGCCAAACCACTCTGGGGACGGTATCACCATTGGCATTGCCATCTCCAACCCAAGACCCACAACTGTTCACTTTAAAGCCGAAACAAAAGAAAATGGATTTCTTTGTGAAGAAAGGTACCGACAAGGAGGCAGAGGACCAGGCAAAAAAGACTTTTGAAAGATCTGTCACCAAGGCGGAGGCCATGATCTGTCACATCATTGCTGATGCGAACCTGCCGATCTCTACAGCTGACAAACTAACCGAAGCCATGAAAGTTGCATTTCCGGACTCAAAAATAACTGCCAGTGAGTTTTTATCATATCTTATCACAATATCATGTGTGTGTGTGTGTGTGTGTATGTGGGTTTAACATTATACCAGGAGGTTTAAGTAACAGTAAGTTTGGTTGTGTTTTGAGCGCTGTGAAATGTTACATGTAACAACTGGCATTCAAAGCAGAAATCACATACACAAAGCCAAGGAGTCCCCCACAGCAGCGCGCACTGTGAAAGAGTGTTTTCATGTGTGCGGAAGAATCGCACTGCCCAGAGAGCCAGTCTTTCACAGGCCACTGTTGAAAGCCTGCTGGTTTTGAAATCAAATCCTCTGGAACCTACAGAACGTCAGAAGCTGTTCGAAGGCTGATCGACAGTGACCTCGACACTCTGAAGAGTGCTTATGCCAAAGCCTCAAACCACAGCCTCAAGAAGGAAAAATGAAATGAGTGCTAAAGCTGAGAGACACTGTATGAACATTCAGTGACTGAACATTGTCCTCTATGTGCACATGTTTTTGGTTTTGTGCTTCATCAAAAAGGTGTTTAATTTTGTTAACTTTTGTTCTTTAAATCCTTGTGTGTTGTGTACTTAGTATATTATAGTAGAAAGAAAGGCATTGTAGGCTTTCAGCCTATTACCCTCTTTTTTGCTATTTTGATCAGTCTTGGTTAAAGGTTATCTGGTTTCACTCTCTGATAATTTTCCTAACACCTAGTATTTCTTGATTAGTCTAGACTCCAGTCAGTGGAGTACATTTTATTCTGAAAGACTTTGTGCAGTTGGTTTATAAGGTGTTTTGTGTATCTGCACCGACTGTCTCTTGTGATAGACTGTTCCATATATGTTAGTGACATGATTAGTGAAAAATGCTTGTAAATATGAGTGTTAGTAGATTTCTTTGTTAGTTTGAGGTTAAATGGCCTCGAGTTAGTGTGCTGTCAGTCTTAGTCAATAAACAGCACATGAAAAAATGATCTTTATTGAGGAACTTCATGACGCAATGAATAATGTATGCAAACTACATGTAGTAAAAAGAAGCAAACATTGTTTTTGTTTTTGTAATAGGGCGACGAGAAATTCTACACATTCAATTACAAAACTACTACACATTTCTTCACTTTTGCTCCCACAAAATACGCATGCAACGTTTTAGGGGTAAACAGGCCTGATGAACTGTCTCAGTGTCTTTGCCATTGAATCAATTGATGATGATTAGACCAGTCTGAACAGAACACCGATACTAATCAGACCTTTAGGGATAAACGTAAATCCCAGCATCTGTGTCAATACAGGTTTTCCTGCCATGGCAGACACTATAAATTGTATTGAAATGTGCAGAAGTGCCTATACAGTGTACAATTAAATGTGTTCACCTGTTAGAATTACCCTAGTGCATCACTCATTCACTGCATGCCGCTCTTGCGGATCTGTCTAACAGTAACACTAAAGATGAGTATGAAACGTCGTGTGCACAATATTCCACAATCCAAAATAGTTTACTTCCAAAGTATCTCTCTCTCTCTCTCTCCCTCCCTCCCTCCCTCCCTCCCCCCCCCTCTCTCTCTCTCTCTCTCTCTCTCTCTCTCTCTCTCTCTCTCTCTCTCTCTCTCTCTCTCTCTCTCTCTCTCTCTCTCTCTCTCTCTCTCTCTCTCTTTTGCTCGCCGTCTCTGCACTTCACACTTTCTCCCTTCTCAGCTTCTGTACCCGTGTTGTGCAATAACAGAGTTGAGCACAGAAATCAGTTAATAAAAAGCCAACATAACTCATCAAAGGGTCTCAAGATAAGCATTGTGCGCTCGAAAAGTATAAATTCAACAAACACATACCTGGAAACGAATCAATTCATCAGATCATTAAATTGTTCGCGTAGCAAATCGACAGGCTACACACGTATGGCGTACTGTCTTTGCAATAGGGAACACGAACGATAACTCTCAATTCGTAGGCTAATGCTATTACAAGAAGAAAAAAAAGAAGAAAACTTATGTTAACAGCTTATAGTCCCTATATACATTTTTATAATTTTATACTTCGTACACACGTTGTAGAAGACATAACATTTCGTGCTAAAAATGTGCCCATTAATCAGTATTTTTGTAAGCTCTCTTTTCATTGGTCAGTTGCGCGCGCTAGATTCTGCCTGTTGTCGTGGTGGTGTTGTTCAGGAGTACAACGCGCAGCATGAGCGCTTCATGTTGGCAATTGAGCGCTCTTTGCCTCTCCTGAACACCTAAGATCTAAGGATTGTTCAGGAGGCGCAGCGCTGCATGTGATTCACTCCTGAACAGCAATTTTGGGGCGTGATTCACTCAGCGCTGAGCAGCGCTGTGAATCACCAATCCGAGATGATTAAGAAGATTTTGCATCATTTTCAAAATGGCGTCTTCGATCCCGCACTGGCCGTCGATGCGTAAAATAACCCTCAGAAACATTATTTTGGGACTGGAACAGGCTTTATTTGCCCTGTTACAAGTCGGCCTCTGAGTCTAGGGGTATGTTAATTTAATTATCACTGGTTGGATGAGGCCTGACTTGCACACATAACAGTCATGCACTGCTTTCATTCGTGCTGTCTCTTTCTCTCAAAACCAGAAGAAAAGGTAATGAGAAATCAATTAATAATGATTTAATCAAATAATGACAACCTATAATATTTTCATGCAAAAATCAAGCATTCACAATTAAGAAGAGTAGTTAGTACTAGACCAGCCTTAATTAATGAATGGTAAAGTTTATCTTCAGTTCCACTTGGGTGACTTATCTCATGTGTTTATCGAAAGACGCTCTCCGAATGTTCGTCGATGAAACAAGGTTAATCATATAACACAAGTTTACTGACTTTCAGTCCAGAATTTGCAGGGGAAGGTAGAGGTTCACAGTTACCGCTGAAGGAGTAGCGGCGACAGCAGCGTTGGTGGGAACTTGTCTCTAGTCGCAGCAGAAGGGGTGACGACTGCAGCGTTGATGGGGACTTGTCTCCGTTCGTAGCAAAAGGGTTTACGACAACAGCGTTGATGGTCAGGCACCTCTGAGACGTTGGAGGGAATACTCTGTCTCAGCAGGGACTTCGGGGCGAGCCTTGTGCTCTGCTTGCGTGGTCAGTCCGAAGTGAAGAGGACGACGGTTCTCGTTGCTTTTCATGAACCTCAATGCTGAGGGGGCGAGCCACTCATGTCGTGACATGCCATGGTGACCTGTTGACTCCACCCACATTTTGGGGAAGCAGCTGCAGTCTCAAACTAAATTGTCGTTGAATTTCCCATAATTAACTATTCCATGGGGGACTAATGTTCTAGCGTCTCCTACAGGACTCTGACAGGACGCTTCCTTAATGCCTGACACGCCATGCTGGCTGCACCTGCATTGGGATCTCTAGATAACAATAGCTGCCTTCTCTATTCCTTCCCTTCCAGTGACCCTAACTTCAAAGTGGTTTTGTTCACAGATGGGCCTGGATAACAATCGCTGCCCTCTCTATTCATTCCCTTGATCCGCTTGGCCGAACTCACAGATGGGGGACCTGTATGCACGAGTAATGGCAAGTAAGGATGACACAGTAGTGGACTTTATTCATGCAGAATACATTTAAACGTGCATAAATGATGTCTGTGGCAAAGAAAACACTTTCTTCGCGTCTATCAACACAACATGGGGCGCAGAACATTTACCTCCCCTTTAACAAGTGAAGTGCTGCACTACATCTTAGGTGTTCAGGAGAGGCAAAGAGCGCTCAATTGCCAACATGAAGCGCTCATGCAGCGCGTTGTACTCCTGAACAAGCCTGTAGTGCAGCGCTTTATTTGTTAAAGGGGAGGTAAATCTTCTGCGCCCCATGTTGTGTTGATAGACGCGAAGAAAGTGTTTTCTTTGCCACAGACATCGTTTATGCACGTTTACATGTATTCTGCATGAATAAAATCCACTACTGTGTCCTTACTTGCCATTACTTGCACATTCAGATATACGAGCGCTTGGGGCAAATAAAGCCCGTTCCAGTCCCAAAATGATGTTTCTGAGGGTTATTTTACGCGACGACGGCCAGTGCAGGATCGAAAACGCCATTTTGAATCTGCTGCAAAATCATTCTGCATCATCTCGGATCGGTGATGCAGAGCGCTGCTCAGCGCTGAGTGAAGCACGCCCCAAATTGGCCGTTCAGGAGTGAATCACATGCAGCGCTGAGCAGCACTCTGAATCGCTGCGCCTCCTGAACAAGGCTGAACTCACACTCACTCACGGATGCAGACGTCTCAAGGGAATGTACTCCGAGCGGCATGACAGGTGTGTTGAGATTGTCCGACAAGAACTAGTAAAGGTCATCACTGAACACTGTGAACTGTTTCAGAATCAGACCATCACAATTAATGGACATATAATAGACACGCAGTTCCAAGCCAGACTTGTGTTTTTTTAGACCGTACCCAGTCTGTAGCCAGAATTGTAGAAATTTCCAACCCATTTGATGCGTTTCTGGAACAATGCTACCATCACAAATTGGAAAAATGTACCCCTCTGAGCACTTTTAAGTGAGGCAGGTTTTGAGACAAATATCGTTGTGCTGGTTGGTCATCGGTTCCCTCGGTATGGTACATAGACGAGTAGTGTCGATACTTGCCATGACAGGGCTGGACAGGAGAAGAAATAAGCATATTGCCAAGTACCTGCATGTCAGTAATGATTGGCTCGAGAGCATGGGCAAGAAGGGGTCATGTCTTGGCTGGTGGGTTCCAGTGAGCTTGTGTTTCAAATTGCACATTGGTCTCTGTATCAATTTTGGCAATAAAGTGTTTTGATATGTAAGTCATTTATAGAGTGCCTGAATTCAGCACTTCTGCTGCTCTTCGGCGCTTTACACAACAGCATATTGTCATTTCAGACTTGGAAGAGGAAGGTCTTTAGGCCTCTTTTGAAGCTGGACAGAGATGGGGCAGCTCTGAGTGGTTCTGGGAGAGAGTTCCACAGCCTCGGGGCGGCAGCAACAAAAGCTCTATCTTCCCATTTTTGGGACTTCATTTGGGCACATATGAGGAGAACACTATGGGCCGATCTGAGATCGCGGGCTGGTTTATACAGATTGACCAGGCCACATAGGTACGATGGCATATTTTCCTTTTTGAGACATTTGTAGACGAGCGTGCAGATCTTGAAGACAACTCGCTTGTGGACAGCTAGGTAGCCAGTGCAGATCTTTGAGTACTGGGCCGATGTGTTCCACTCTTTTCACCATTCTAGCGGCACAGTTCTGTATGCGTTGAAGCTTGCAGAGTGTCTTTTGGGGGAGGCCTTGTAGTACAGAATTGCAGTAATCCAATCTGCCAATTATCAGTGCATGAACCACTTTCTTTAAGGCTTCCTTTGATAAAAAATTTTGAATTTGGCCCACTCTATGGAGATGATAGATGCAGAACCGGCAGACTGAAGTGACATGGTCATTGAGCTCTAGCTTTCTATCAAAAACAACACCAAGGTTACGGGACGATTCCGAGGGGGAGATGACAGCGTCACCCAATCTGACTTGGACTCGAGCCAGCATATGGTGGGAACCGATAACAATGACCTCAGTCTTGTCTTCATTGAGCTTCAAGAAATTGTTTTTCATCCAAAGTTTTACCTCCCGCAGGCAACTTTCCAATCGCAGTACATCACCGGAGGCGTTCCCAGGTTCTGTAGTGATGTAGACCTGGGTATCATAGGCAAACATATGAGCCGGTATTCCATGTTTCTTGTTTCTTCCCCCCCCCCTCTTTCCAACCCCTCCACCTCCTCTTCCCCCTCCTCTTCCCCCTCCTCCTCCCCCTCTCATTAACACACACACACACACACATACACACACTTCCAAACAGCCTCTACCCTCTGTGTCTCCCAAGTCTTATCAGTAAG